>JAQMYJ010000008.1:3139295-3149954 GCA_030014305.1 Clarias laeviceps
GGTAGTGGTAGCCTTAATGTGGGAGCCCCCTAGCGGCGGGGAGGAATTGGACACCACTAATATTGGGGAGAAAATTTGGAAAAAACCCAAAAAAATAATAAATAAATGCTTTCCTGACTGACAATACCTCTGCTAAGATGCTTTTGGATTCCTCTGAGTGTTTCTGTTGTGCTCTCACTTGCCTAAAGAGCCACCCCGAGAAGGAAAACCCATCAGAGCATTCTATTCAACAGGATTTTCATCATAAACCCATCCAGTTTGTTTATTTCTGATCCATAGAAACGCGAGCTGCTGTAATTCTATACGTCTGAAGAGCGTTTATCCCTGCAGGCAACACAGTGAGCTGACATGGTTGCACGTTGTTGAGACCCACATCTGTTTCACAGCCTTTTCATTCCTCTCCACATAGCTCTTCGTGTCTGTTCCTGCCAGACGCGGTCTTCCAAGTAACCTCTCTTGCGACTAAATCATAACTCCGGTTTGTTAACTGAAACCCTTTGTAGTGTACAGGCTACATAATTAGCATTCCTGTTGACATGTCATATCATAGTGTATATATACTGGTGTGTGTGTGTGTGTGTCTGTGTGTGTGTGTGTTGGTTGTGGAACACTGTGTTTTTCGAATGACTCGTTTGCAGTAAACATAAACGGATCATCAGAGACACATTAACTTTTAATGAAGAGACAAAGCGTATGCAGCTGGGATGAGAAACACAATGCAGCAGGAGGACATTTAATACAGTATTTAATAAAGTAAAGAGACTACAACACTTAAATTAGATAATAAGTATAGCGAAAATCTCCTGGTGAGAAATTCATCACCCCCTGAGTGATTTATTTACTTGGTAAATATTGTAGGAGTTACACCTAGAGTGAGAACTTATACATAGCATAATATACTGTATGTTTACAGTCTGGGTGTTCATTCAGGAAAAAGCTAATTATTCAACAATCTGACATGAACATACTGTCGCTTTTCTGCTACAGACAAGAACTCATCTAATGTCAGGACTTCACTAGTCCATTGCAATGTTGTTGTTCAGAATTAGTATGAAACCATGCAAATGTCATCGAAAAACCACAAACAGAATTTCACACTCCACCATCTCAGACTCAAAAGCTTTATCCATTTCCATAGGAGTGCAGTCATAAATGTTATGCACCAACTACATTTTAGTTAGGGGTGAAACACAACACAAACATTTTCTGATTGTATCATGGTTTGAGAAAAGTTTTTGCTAGTTTTTGCTCAGTCATGTGTGTGTAGTTGGTTAAAATGAAAGAGAAATTCATCATATTGCCTGGGTTGTGCTGTAAGAAGGATATGACACACTATATTCTGCGATCTTAGCCTTGATATTATCGTTAAAACATAGTCACCCAAAATATATATATATATTTTTAAACCCAAAACTGTTCTGAACTTGTTTAGATGATACGAACACAGGCTGTTTTTCATTCACTATTTTGTGATTAAAAAACATTTTCGTATTGTAAATAGAAAAAAAGTGCCAAATCTTGTGCCAATAATATAAATTAGGTTAGTTTTAATGAAACAAAGTATCTGCATTTATTTGAGCTACAGTTAACTGATGTCCCAGTGCTGATATGTGCTGTATATCAGGATGGCTGGGATGCATTCATAGGCAGGGAGGCACAGGCCAAGTGTTAAAGATATCACAGCTGTGCTGATATTCAGCACAACAGCATGACCTCGAATGTGATATTGCTTTTATACAATGGTTCCACAAACACCATTTATTATCAACAGATTACGATTTGCTTGTTTACTTAACTAGTTATTTTACTCCACCCACACATATCATTTCGCGCCTGGCGGAACTAACTAACCGCGACTGGCGGGTTAGTGAACCACGTTATCCTGTACACAGGGATGCGGGGGGCATGGAGCCTCTCCCAGGAGATTCAGGGAACATTCACACACTATTTGGGAACGCCAATTAATCTAATGCTAATCTGTATGTCTTTGGACTGTGGAAGGAAACCGGAGGAAACCCCCGTAGCATAGGGGAGAACATGCAAACTCCCTGAGTCGGGAATCGAACCCAGACCCTGGAGGTGCAAGACGCCACCATATCAACAACTAATAATAATAATAATAAATGTCAATACTGATTATATTTAGAAGTGGAAACGTCCTAGGTTTAAGGTCAGAAAAACTAGTGATGAGTTGACACGCACAGAGACCCATATGGGTGAGGTTTTCATTTTAATGCATACATGTGTGTGTTTTTTACATTAACACTGGATCTTAAACCTAATCAAGTACGGCATATTATTTGATAAAGATAATAAATCCACAGACAGGGTGATCTCTGGAGATCCTGCTTAAGTGGATGAGTGAGTGATGGAGGAAGTGCTTACGTGGAGTCCTGGTTAAAGGAGGCGCAGCGCAGTGCCGGGCCGCGGGCTCCACCGCCTCCTTCTTCGCTCTCCATGCCGAACTCCGGCGACCTCCGCCCGGCCCCGCCTTCACCGGAGCCCCCGGATCCACTGGATCAGCTTCAAGATCTACAAGAAGAAGAAAAAAAACCCCGCAAACATAAAGACATCCACCCGGGGACGGGGTCTGCTTAGTGATCTCCTCTGCGGTAACGTTAATAAACGCTTAATAACTGCACGTAATAAATGTTTATTATAACTACAGGATAATAAACAGACCCGTAATGATCCGAACGGAGCAAAACAAAAACAGCTGATGGCTCTTGCGTCACGGCAGAGCACGTCACGTGATAATGGGCGGGGCTAAGGGGAACCGTTGGCGGCTTCTGGTTCATTCTGATTGGTCAGATGGACAAAGGCCCGCGCTGATTGGTTTGCGGAAGCCAACAAAAAATAATGAATCTATCTATTAATCTCTCTCTCTCTCTCTCTCTCTCTCTCTCTATATATATATATATATATATATATATAGCATATTACGATATGTAATATAAAAAACAATATATAATATCATATATCTTATCTTATAATTATATCATTTTTACACCAATATATAATACTATATAATACATAATATAATATAATAGAATGGAAAGACTAGAAAAAATATATAAACATACCATATAAATATATTTCTCAATCCATGCTCTCCTCCCATATTTTTATGTGCTCTTAGTGTTATTCCTGCTGTGTCTTACTGTAGTATTATATTATTAGATTCTTATTGTGTTACTCGTATTATTGTTGTTGTTCTTTGTTAGTTTTATTCTTGGGTGGCACAGTGGCATTGTGGCAGGGTCTGGGTTCGATGACCGCCTCGAGTCGGTGTGTGTGTGTGTGTGTGTATGGAGGTTGCATGTTCTCCCTGTGCTTGGTGGGTCTCCTCTGGGTACTCTGGTTTCCTCCCACTTGCAGATTAGGCTAACTGGCATTTCCAAATTGCCCGTAGTGTGTGAATGCACATGTGAATGTCGACCAGAGGTCCTACCAAATTCGTACAAATGGGAATAATTACAATGGTCACCACTGACCTCCACAGTACCTAGTTGGTCGACAGAGGTTCCTTGATGGAAGGATGGGTAAATACATATAATCAATCAATTAACCAATCTATATATCCAGTCATTTAAGTGTATGGATAAAATGAACAGAAAAACTAGAAGGAAAAACACGCACACACATATTTCTCAATCCCTGCCTTGTACCCTAAGTTTCCTGGGATTGGCTCCAGGCCCCTCATGACCCTGTATACAGGATAAAGCGGTATTGATGAGTGAGTAAGTCGTTTATTTTTTTGCATTGTTGTTTATCTGCTAACCCTATTCACTAAGCCACCATGCCACCCGGGTTTCCTATCTTGCTTTGTAATTTTTTTGGGAGAATTAACAAATAAAAAACATCTATCTATCTATCTATCTATCTATCTATCTATCTATCTATCTATCTATCTGATTGATTGATTGATTGATTGTGTGTATATAGTACCACTGTGTTTTTACCAGATTCATACGATTTTTATATACAAACAGTTGCACGTGTAAATGTGCAATAATCAATATTTAATATATTATATATTTATTATATATGTAACATCAATAAAAATATATATATAAATGATAAAAAATAAATGCTCACTGAAAAAAATGCCTTCTGGTTAGGAATGTTTGTTTGGATTTTCTTCCTGTCAGTCATTTTATAGTCACGCCACCAATGCCAGATTTACATCCTTATAAATCATTATGACGAGAAGTTTTTTTAGTAGTTTCTTGCTAATGGTAACTCGTGGATGTGGTACAGTGCTTTTTGTACATGAGTGGAAATGAGGGTTACTTCAATTATTAAAATTATATAAAAAATGTATTAAACTTCAGCTATTAAACTGTTACTTATCTTCCCCCTACGTGTTACATAAAGCACCTTTAAGTAAAAATGAGGCATGACTAATTCAGCTCTACCAGGAGCTGACCTGGGCCTGGTAACCTTCTGTCATCCTTGCGAACTATCTCAATTGGCTCCTGTTTGGAGCTGGAACACTAGCTCAACTCTAAAGGTTATCCCAGACTGTCTGCACACTTTCACATAAAGACAAGCAAGCAAACTCTCTGGAGGAATGTTGGTAAAAGAGGTTTGGTGATGTTGGTGTAGTTTGGATGATCCCACTGGAGAAATATCACTGGGAGCTTAGTTCTTTGGCCAGCCTTGGTGAACAGATCTGATTGGAGTGGTGGGACAAAGATTGATCCTCATTAAAGGTACAACAAAGATAAGTCTATCTTGCCCAGGTTAAGGATACCAGGACGCAGCCTTGGAGCCATCTGGTGATTTATAAAACCCAAAATGGTGAAGTGGAGACATCTTGTGGTCTCACTACTCACTGCACATGGAAGGTCAGGTGCCATGGTTGGTGCACAGTGGTTCATGGATCGGTCCTTGCAAATAATACAGTAATAGTGATTTTTGTAATGTCTAAAATCCTTGCTTGGTACTTGGTATGTATGACACTAACAAAACAGTAATGTAACATTCATGCACTTGTAATTGCTCTCAACTGGTGGATTTCAAACTTTACGGCCTCCTATTAAATGTCAATGCAAAAGAATATTCAACATCTAAGTCACATCACATTGTGGAGAAGAATCCAGGCAAGATAGAAAGCAATCACACCGGGGAAAAAAGCACGAAATGCAAGATACATTTGGTAATTCTTTTTTAATTGTGACGCAAGGACGATCATGATACAGTCCACATAAAGGAGCAACAGAGCCTCAGTTCTTGTAGGCTGACTGTGACCAAGCTTTGCTGCATAAGGAATAATCACAACTGATATATATATATATATATATTTTTTTTTTTGCAAATATTTTTTTTATTTAATATGAAAAGAAAACATTCTTTTTAAAAAGTCCTAAAAACAAAAACTGAAGTCTGTGTGTTATTAATATTCACAGAGTAATACAACTTGTCTGAGTAATTACAGAAATGAAACCTACAGTATGCTAACTGTATAAAAAAGAATATGCTATAAAAAACAATCAAATGTTGACCTCAAACAATATTTTGCAACACAGCAGCAGAATGACACTGAGATTTTTGCCATGATGTCGTGTGGAGTGATGTGGTGTGGACGCTGGCTCAGAGTTTTAAGGCTGTGAAGAGAAAAAGAAAGAATGAAACATTAAAAAATTAAAGCCGACAGTTGTTTAAAGTTGTTTTTGACTGTGTTGCAATGTGGAATAGGTTTAAGTCGACATCATCCGTCGATCATCTATGCCGCTTATCCAGTGTAGGGTCATGGGGGTCTGGGGGCTATCCCAAGGAACGTAGGGCACAAGGCAGGGTATACACACTGAATGATGTGCCTACCCACTACAAGTACACACACACACACACACACACACACACTTCCATTCATACACCACAGGCAATTTGGGAACACCAGTCTACCTAGTGTACAATACATGTCTTTGGACTGTGGGAGGGAGGAAAACCCCAAGCACAGGAAGAACATGCAACTCTTCACACACACACACACACACACAGATCGAACCCTGGACATATGAGGCGACAGAAATGATGCTAGAATCTATTGAGACCCCGAATGTCATTATATATCAGGAAATCACAATTTCATCCAACTAAATTGTCTATTTGGCGGCACAGTGGCTTAGTGGTTAGGACTGTTGCCTCGCACCTCCAGGGTCGAGGGTTCGATTCCCACCGTGGGGTCTGTATGCATGGTGTTTGCATGTTCTCCCTGTGCTCGGTAGGTTTCCTCCGACAGCCCAAAGACATGCAGATTAGTCTAACTGCCGTTCCGACTTGCTCATTGTGTGTGAATGAGCGTGTAAATGTGTGTGTGCTAAGATGGATTGGCACTCTGTCCAGGGTCCACCCTGCCTCGTGCCCTAAGTCTCCTGTGATAGGCTCCAGGATACAGGATAAAGTGGTATAGCGATGAGAGGATGATAATAAATTGCCTCTTTATTTGTAAAATCCTCATACAAGGTTCATTAGTTATACTTCCTTCACTGAACTTCTTCCTGTTTTTCAGTACATTGATTAAGTTCATAGTTAACAGATGCTAATTAAGAGGGGAAATTGCAGGAGGATATTTACAGTGTGTAATGGTAAAATAAGAATTAAAGTAAGTAATCAGTTTAAATGCATGTCGACATGTCTTATCTGATCTGCTGTCACTATTGGTCAGTCCGTTTTTCCACTGTGTAACACATCTGTATACCATCTGTATATCCACTGGATATCATCAGTAGTTCCTTGAATAGTCATGCAGTACCTTGAATTCCCAGAGCACCATGGCTCCATCCAGACTGACACTACTGAACTTTTCCACTTTGGCCTTGTCTCCCTCCACCACACACAGCTGGCTGCAAGTCAAAAAAAAAAAATAAATAAAATACAAATTAAAAAAAATTAATACAAATAATAAAAGTAATAGTAATAATAGTAATAGTAATAATCACAAATATGCTTGACACTCAAGTGTAGTCGATATGGAGCCTTCTTTTTAATAAAAGTGATTATATTGTCTGTTAAATCTGACGTTCGATAACATTAAATTATATGTCCAAGTTATACAATGTTCTGGTCAGGACATAATTATAGCAGTGAGACACTGGTTGGAAGGTTGAATATTAAAAATCATTCATTTTACACGAGTAGAAATCAGGCATCAAGTATGTCTTGACTGACATTTATTTGTTGGAAATTTGTTGCCTATTTATTTATTTATTTATTTATTTATTTATTGTCATAGCATCAAGATGAAGTAATTGAACGAGTCAGTGTTTATGTCTTCCGTCCCTACGTGATGCTGTTCTGGTGTAGAGTGTTCAGCTCGTTGTCCTCCTCGTCGGTCGTGGCCTTTTTGTCCAGGTTGCGGAAGTGCTGCATGGCCGACATGCTGTTTTTGGACGTCTGCTTGGCGATGCCCAGCTTTCGCACGAAGTCCAGCTTGCCGTTCCCCTTGTAGGAGAACTGGTAGGGACAGCAGTCGTGGCCCTGGAATGCACAAAACCACCAGTGAGAGGAAGCACCACGGGCTATCCAAGATATAGCACACCTTCAAATCATTCTATCTATTCATCTATCCTGACTTACCGCAGCCACAATCTCCGTCTCGTTGACGTACAGCACACTGAGCAGCGGCAGATGTTCTGTAGTCAGCTGTGTAATCCTGCGCAACACATTCAGTACATAGAAATAATCATTACTGTGACATTTCATCTTATTTTTACAGTTTTACGGTTCCTGTAGTTCATCCTACATGCCTTTTATTAACAACCAGCTCCACAATTATTGGCACCCACAGCAAAAAGAGGGTCCAAGAGGGTTAACAAAAAAGTACAGTACTGTCTGTGTCCCAGTCATTAGAACATCATGTAAACCAAATGCAGCTAAAACATGGTAATATTTATATTTAACACTTTAAGAACAGTACAGTGATGAGACTCTTAGCCGCAGTAAAACATTTGAATGGTCGGCATGGTTATTTAACGGTTTAAATAATTCCATAAGTCCATGAATGACGATCCCGGTCGAGGCGGCTCGGAGCCCACTGCAGTCATTCCCGTGAACATTTGGCGAGTGGAACGCCTGATCCTTGAAAATCGATGGATAACTTGTCGAGGAAGAAAGAAATGCATCTGTCTGAGTGAACTGTTCACACAATCATTCACACAAACACCACTTGTTCATTACAGGAACTCGGCTGGGAGTTATTGGCACATCCGCCATACAGTCCTGACCTCACTCAAAGGGTCATTAAAGGAGTTCCTTGGAGGCCAGCGTTTCAGATGTGAAGCAGGCTGTCCGATTATGGCTACGGCGTAGTTTTTTTTTCCCTATTTTAAGTCGCGGCCAATTCCTCCCCATCACTAGGGGGCTCCCACATTGGTACTACTACTACCACTCAGACCACTCAGTCGGGAGGGCCGAAGACTATCACGTGTTTCCTCCGAACCACGTGACGCCAGCATCCGGCCGCATCTTTTCGAACTGCTCGCTCACGCACCATTGGGCGTGGAGTAACACACTCACAGACGCCTGTAGAGCCGTGAGTAATGTGTGAGCGCGAAGTACCTCCCTCTGAGAGAGCTCGGCCAATCAGCTCTCTCGAGACCTCCGGCTGCGAGAGGTTACAGCATCACCCGGGAATTGAACCAGTGATCTCCGGATTACAGGGCGAGCACTTTACCACTGCGCCACTCGGAGGCCCTTTGATGTGCATTAGTGTAGCATGGGATTATAAAGAGATATGAAAAGAATTTTAAAACACTCAGAACTCTCAAATCAAAAGTCCCGGTTTGACGTGAACACCCCTCGTATTAACTCACGTGTCCTTTATGATTTAAAAATGTACACAAGATAAATGAAATGATCCTTGTTATGTGTCTGGACTGTAAATAGATAAAGTCGGGTGTTTACTCTTTGCCCTGTGTGGCGTCTGCGACGCTGATGGAGCTGTTGTGGCTGACCCAGGCCAGCGTGTCTCCGGATGGTGAGAAGGCGACGCTGTGTACCCAACCACCACAGTCTTTATTCTCCAGAAGCATTTCACCAAACGGCATCTTGGCTCCCCATGGTGTCGGGCCGGGCTTGTCCTCGATTTCCTTGATGTACGCGGAGAAAACCCTGCGAAATCAGGAATGTAACCCATCAGGCCTATACGCTACTGTGATCACTAAAATGCTGGTTTTGTGACTCATGTGCAGGATATTTTTAGATATCCATGTTGTACCAAACACAACAGCAACAGTTGTTTTTAATGTTCGGTTTACTTTACATACAAAGCTACAAGGGTTGCCAGCCCGACTTCTGAGTGGCCAAGTCTGTCCTGTAGTTCGACCAAACGGCTCCCAAGTCTAAAACCCCTACACTATGTTTAAGAAACGTAAACATCGCAACATTTATTATCCCTTTACTGTGCTTTTACGTAACAGCTGTTTGCGTACCCATGAGCTCATGAGAATAAATGTTTGCTGTTAAAAAAACAAACATGTTGGGCAAGTTTTCAATCCCAGCACGAGTTATAACAGAACGTAACCCGGTTCTTTGGCTAACCCCCAAGCGTTCTCTTCGTGCTACGACGTTATGCCAATAAAACAGCATTTGGTTTGTTTTATGATGCTTTGTGGTCTTTTATTTTAAGTCACATGTTTAAAATAGCAGTTAAAACCCCATGTTTCTTTTAACAAAGCAATACGAAGCGTTCCAGACGAAAAGCTTTCCAGCCAAACAAATATCTCAAGGATTCTGTTGACTAGAGGCTTCAAGGACTTAAAAGATACAAGCTTGTGTATTATAGGAAACTGTTTTAAATGTGTGTGCGTGTTTGTGCGTGTTTACGAAATAAACAGCTGATGTAAGCCATGTCAAATAAAGTAAACTATGTTTATACCCATAAGACCTTTAACCTTTATATACAGTAGGTACTATGGTAGTCTGATGGTCCTTGTACCAAGGTGTATAGTACTATGGTACTTATTTTCTGATATACTACACGCACCACATGGTGGTACATGGTTCTAATAAGGTACATACTGTAAATGTGGTACAACGGTACATACCCTACATGGTTCTACCCAGTACCGTAGTATAGTATTAAGGAACACATACTAGGATACGAAAACATGCTATCAATTATTTATACGTATTGTTTATGATTATTAATTCTTATGTAAACTTATTTAAAAGGGTATAATGTGATAACTCATGTGATGTGTTAATAGATTAAATATTTATATATGATGGTACCATTGTACTTCTGTAATACATTAAATATTTTGCAATAGTACAATACAATTAAACTTTTGTCATACATTAAATATTGATTTGTTCTTTATGTAACATGAATTAAATACCATAGTATATGTATACATATATGTCAAAACTATTCATGGTATATAGTGGTACTGGTACTAACATATATATACATATGGATTCAAAGTGGCACATTCCACAGAGACTGCCCTTTTGTCAGTCACTGAGAAGCTCCATGCTGCTAGATCTGCTAAAATGTCGTCTGTCCTCATCCTGCTGGACCTGTCAGCTGCATTTGACACGGTGAACCACAAGATTCTATTATCTATTCTTACAAGCATTGGAATTTGTGGAACGGCGTGGCAATGGTTTGCTTCTTACCTAGAAGATAGGTCATATGAGGTAACATGGAGGGGA
>JAQMYJ010000008.1:3150054-3161864 GCA_030014305.1 Clarias laeviceps
CTGTTGGTCGGGAGCTCCACAGGGTCAATGTACATGGCCGGGCTGCTATAGCCAAACCTTTGGTCACTCGTGCCAACGCCAAATGTAGGTTTCAATGGTGCCAGCAGCGAAAATCTTGGGCTGTGGACAATGTAAAACATGTATTGTTCTCTGATGAGTCCATCTTCACTGTCTTTCCCACATCCAGGAGAGTTACGGTGTGGAGAAGCCCCATAGAAGCGGACCACCCAGACTGTTGCATGCCCAGAGTGAAGCATGGGGGTGGATCAGTGTTGGCATTCCCTAGGCCCAATACTTGTGTCGAACCATTCTGGAGGAACATGTGCACTCAATGGTTCAAACATTGTATCCTGAAGGTGGTGCCATGTATTAGGATGATAATGCACCAATACACACAGCAAGACTGGTGAAAGAGTGGTTTAATGAACATGAAAGTGAAGTTGAACATCTCCCATGACCTGCACTTTGGGGAGTCAGGAAACGTTTTCCTCCACCAGCATCAGGTAGTGACCTGGCCACTATTCTTCAAGAAGAATGGCTCAAAATCCCTCTGGCCACTGTGCAGGACTTGTATCTGTCATTCCCAAGATGAATTGATGCTGTATTGGCCACAAAAGGAGGCCCTACACCATACTAATGAATTATTGTGGTCTAAAACCAGACGTTTCAGTTTCATTCTCCAACCCCTGTATATTGACAGAGCATGTAATGCTATCAGTTGCAAAAAAAAGGATTGTTATTGATGCAATCGTACATGCATGTGGGGATGATTTTTCTGTTAACCTGCATTGAGTAGAGCGTTGAGATTTAACTTCAGTGGTCAGAGTATAGATGAGTCTAAAGCGAAACTGAACCGGTTATTAATCACACAGAGGAGGTCGTGTATGCAACCTGCAGTGGAGATCGGCTGATCCGGCTGCCAGCAGGATGTTGTTGGGATGCCAGTCCAGACTGAGCACGGTCGAGCACATCCCTTTCTTTATGTGCTTACTGAGCCACCTGCACAAAAACACCATCACAAACCATTAAAAGTGGTAAAGGGTGAGATTAACTGCCAGGATTAATATAAATTTATTTTAACAATCCCTTTATGTAAAAATGTTTCTAATGAACAATACTGTGCTGTTTCCACTTGATTCATATTTGGAGGCTTGTGATCAAGAAGAGATTGTGAATATTGTGAAGGCTTTTCTTAAATTGCTCGTCAAACATCAGTTAAAGCTGTAACTTTATGACAAAGTCTTCAAGAACGAGAAAAACAGAACGACTGTTTATACTGTAGCTGCTAGAGAGAGAACTGGAGCTAAATTATTCCATGTATGTTTCCAATATTAAATGTAATTGTAAACTTATTTAAAAGGGTATGATGTGAAAATGTGATAATGTGTGCTTTGATGTGATAATACAGTAAAGCCACTATTGTATGCAGATAAAAGAGAAATGTAAAAAACATTTAATGATGCGATGCTATATGTGTCTCACCAGTCGTTCTCTTTCTCGAAGTAACACACTGAGATGAGTTTGGCTCCGCTTCCAAGAGCGAACTTGTTCTCCAGAGGTGACCACTTGACACACGTGGCGGCTCTGTTGATGCGAACAAGGACGAGAGTCGGCTTCCAGACGGCATCCTTCAGCGTCCAGACGTAGGCGTTTCTGTCTGAGGCGCACGTCACGATACGGTTCGACTCCGGGGCCCAATCGATTCCTGAACATTGTTAGAGCAGAACTGAAAAACTGTTGGTCATCTGTCTGTCTGTCTGTCTGACAATTTGGTCATCTGTCTGTCTGCCAGTCTGGTCATGTGTCTGTCTGGTTGTTGGTATCCCTGACTGTATGTTTGGTCATCTGTCTGTCTGTCCCTCTGTATGTCTGGTCATCTGACTGTTTGCCTCTCCGTACAATGTAATCTTTCTATCTGCATGTCTGTCTGTCTCTTTTCCTGTCTGAATGTTTGTCTGTCTTTCTGGTAATCTAACTATCTACCAAATTGCCTGTTATCTATCTGTCTGGTCATCTGTCTAGCTTTGTGGTAATTTTTTTTGTCTGTCTATCTGTTTTCCTACCTGTTTAGTCATCTGTCAGTCTGTCTGTCTGTTTATCTTTCTTTTCATCTATGTGTCTGTGTGGCCACATGACTATCTGTATAGCAATTTAATGTATGTCTGATTGTCCATTTTTTTCTGCCTGTTTGGTTATCTGTCCGCCTGTCCATCACTTTGTTCTTCTGTCTGTCTGGAATTTCTCTGTCTTGGTCTATCTATCGATCTATCTGTCTGTCTGATTATCTGTGCGTCTATTTGGTTATGTATGTTTCAGTCTTTGTGTTTATATTGTTGTCTGTCTACCTGGTCATTGATATGTCTGTCTGTCTGGTTATGTAAGTGTTTGGTAATCTGTCTTCCTGTATGATTATTTGTCTGTCTGTCTGTCTGTCTGTCTAATCGTCTATATGTCTGATAATCTGTCTGTCTTTATCTAGTCAGATTTGTCTGTCTGCAAGTGTGCCTGATCGGCTGTCTTTCTCTCTGTCTGCATGTCTGCCTGGTCATCTGTCTGTCTGTCTGTCTGTCTGCCTGTTTGTTTATCAATCTGTCTGGTAATCTGTCTGCCTTTGTGTCTGCCTTCTACTTCCTTTGTGCATGTCTTAATCAGGTTTAACAGAACCATGATTGTAACACACATGCTTGTGTTTTGTGTGTGTGTGTGTGTGTGTGTGTGTGTGCCACTGTGTATATGCCCAGAGAATTTCCAGCCCTTCACCCTGTAGTTTGTCTTGTGAGTCAGCCGCATATGTCTGTGTGTGTGTGTGTGTGTTGCATTATCAGTGAGTTACTGACTAACAGAGTGGCCGCTTCCTGTTTTCATTTACCTGTGATTCGCCCGCTGTGCTCCTTCAGCTCATGGATTTTGCTCCACTCCTTCCCCTTCTTCTGGTAAATGTTCACCACACTGCTGTTGGGGCTGACAGCGATCTCTGAAAGGCAGAAGCATTGATGATGATAATGATGACGAGGAGGAGGAGGAAGAGGATAATGATTATAGTAGTGATGCTCTCCGGTTACATGCACTTTATGCACTTAAAGGCTCTCTCAGTCCTGCTAAAGTGGATTGTGAGGCTGCATTTAGGAGATTTAGGTAAAGTTAAATGCTGAGTGTTCAGGGCATAACTTTACAGAATGGGATCAGTGGAGGTGTAATGGATGATTACGGGAGGGTTGGGGGCGCAAAAGGATGGATCTGCCCCTGGCATGTTCACACTTACGAGTTCGGTCTTTGTTCCAGGCGTGACAGGACAGAGGCTCTAACCCGAAGCTGTAGAGAGACATGTTGGGACAGAGGAGTTCTGGAATGCAACACACACACACACACATACACACACACGCAGTATTACAGAAAAGAAAGAAAAACAACAAAAGGTAAAAACAAGAAGCTATAAATAGGTTATTACTTTGATTATTTTGTAAATTAAAAAGCTATAGTATAACTCAATGTGAACATGACAGAAGCATTACTCACATCAATGAAATAAACCCTGCACTGAAACCACCCACAAAAAATGTAATTGCAAACTCCAAAAAAAAGAAAAAAAGACTTACTAGATGATACACGGAGACAATTCAATCTAACATTATGATAAAGCAATAGTTCACCTAGGTTTCTCTGAGTCGGGTCTATTCTGTCCTGAGGTCAGTTGTGAGGATCCGTGGACTCTGGGCAGTCGACACGAATGCAGCAGAACACTAAGGCACTGGAAAAATCAGATAGCAAGAGAGAGAGAGAGAGAGAGAGAGAGAGAAGGAAGGAAGAGGGTGTGTCTGAATACTGACTGTGGAACAGCACCTGAGACGAGTTCATGCAGGAATTAAAGAAAAAGTTCTACCTGAATCACATTGTGGTATTTTTTGTTTAATACCAAAATATTTATGATGTGTTTAGTGATTCTAGTAGCAAATTGCTGGTTTGTGTTATATTTGTGAATTTTTTTTTACAATTTTTCGATAGTCAGTTTTCAATAGAAGTTCTTCACCATCATCATCACCATCAGCATCATCATATTACAAAAATATTAGAACCAGCATAGAAGAAGTGAAGATCAAACGCAAACTCTGGAATGACTCGACATTCCAGAATGAAATGCACCTACATTATGCTGGGTTGCGTCGGAGTTTCGACTCTGCTAATTAGTGATCTAAAAAATGACAAACCTGATGGAAAGGACGGCGATAATGACATAAATGTGACAGCTTTTTAAGCTGACCTGCTTGAACAGAGTGATGTCTTGAACAGTCTGTATGTCTGTCTTCTTGTCTGTATGTCTGGTCATCTGTCTGTCTTCTTGTCTGTATGTCTGGGCATCAGTCTGTCTCCTTGTCTGTATGTCTGGTCATCTGTCTGTCTTCTTGTCTGTATGTCTGGGCATCTGTCTATCTTCTTGTCTGTATGTCTGTATGTCTGGACATCTGTCTGTCTTCTTTTCTGTATGTCTGGGCATCTGTCTATCTTCTTGTCTGTATGTCTGTATGTCTGGACATCTGTCTGTCTTCTTGTCTGTATGTCTGGGCATCTGTCTATCTTCTTGTCTGTCTGTCTCTTTGTCTGTATGTTTGGTCATCTGTCTGTCTCCTTGTCTGTGTGTCTGGCCACCTGTTTGTCTCCTTGTCTCTTTGTCTGGTCACAAGTCAGTTTTCTTGTCTGTCTGTCTCCTTGTTTATATGTCTGATCATCTGTCTGTCTGCCTGTCTGTATGTATGGTTATCTGTCTGTCTCCTTGTCTGTATGTCTGGCCATCTGTCTGTTTCCTTGTCTGTATGTCTGTATATCTGCCTGTCTCTTTGTCTATATGTCTGGTCATCTGTATGTCTCCTTGTCTGTATGTCTGGTCATCTGTCTGTCTCATTGTCTGTATGTCTGGCCAACTGTCTGTTTCCTTGTCTGTCTGTCTGGTCATCTGTCTGTCTTCTTGTCTGTATGTCTGGGCATCTGTCTATCTTCTTGTCTGTATGTCTGTATGTCTGGACATCTGTCTGTCTTCTTTTCTGTATGTCTGGGCATCTGTCTATCTTCTTGTCTGTCTGTCTCTTTGTCTGTATGTTTGGTCATCTGTCTGTCTCCTTGTCTGTGTGTCTGGCCACCTGTTTGTCTCCTTGTCTCTTTGTCTGGTCACAAGTCAGTTTTCTTGTCTGTCTGTCTCCTTGTTTATATGTCTGATCATCTGTCTGTCTGCCTGTCTGTATGTATGGTCATAGTTGTCTGTCCGTCTGCCTGTTTGTAAGTCTGGGAATATGTTTGTCTCTAATTGTTTGTATGTCTGTTCATCTGTCTGTGTGTCTTTTTGTCAACATGTGAGGTCATCTGTCCTTCTGCCGTGTCTGTATGTCTGGCCATCATATACTGTGTGGTGTTGGTATGAAAGGATTGAGTTTTAAACACTGTGTTAAACATTTACTGCACTTTATTACACACACTCCTCCCCTGGACGTGTACATGTAAAGTCTACAGCTTATCTTTTTCCATTTACAGTGTGTGTGTGTGTGTGTGTGTGTGTGTGTGTGTGTGTATGTGTGTTAGTCATCTTAAAGCCTTTATTCTGTGCCAGATCTTATCATAGAAGTGCTATTTGCTGGAGGTGTTTTTTTATTTTTTATTTTTTATTTTAGTGGACACTTATTCAATGCAGCAGCACCTGAGACTGGGGTGTGTAAAAACCAGCAAACACTAGCAGGAGGTCATTGCAGCTCTGCTCATTGATCCTCTTTTTGCATTGATGGACAAATTAGATAGGGGTGAGAGGCTGTACAAAGTAGCACATGGTGTGCCAACAGTGTGTTGTTGCACACCTACAAGAATGCAGGCGATACCAGAGAACATTATCACCCATTTTCAACTGCTCTAACTTTTATCATGCATCAAAAAACCAAGCTGTGTAGTATATAAGACAGAATGCAATAAAAAAAATTGTGGTTTGCTTATTAGTACGTAATTAGAATGAATAAACCAGTATTACTTGCTGTTTGCTCTGGAATCATCCTGTGCGCCACTATCAGGGAGTGTCTTTCTAACATCTGATATGAACGGAAGAAATCTGATAAAGTAGGCTGTGCTTACAGGACTATACTCTATACTATAGAGTAGGACTATAATGTTTCCTAATTGGTTTAAATGTGTAAAAGGCTTGAATGGATTTGTTCCTAATGCTTCCTGGTAGCTTTAAATATATTTATTACTTTTATTCACTAGTAAATTCCTTATCCTGGTGCGCTGCAATACAGTTGACAGTGACAGAAACCTTTCGGTTCAGTTATCTGATAACGAAACCTTGCCATGGGCATAAACAAGTCAGTGCACTCTCAGTACTGGCGCCAAACCTGGATAAATTAAGGAGGATGAAATTGTGTCAGGAAGAGCATACAGAGTAAAATCTGTGCCAAAATAAATACAGTAGCAGGCAAAAGCTAGGACACACCTTATAATTCCATGGTCTTTCCTGATTTTTATTTCTTCCTACATTGTAAAACAAAGCTGAAGGCATCCAAACAATGCAATAATCTCCTTTGAACAGTTGATATTGAGATGTATCTGCTACTCATGCTCTGTAAATCCTTCATAACGGCTCTAATCTGAGGTTGTGTTTGTTAATTGGTGATTTCTGAGGCTGGTGACTCTAAATGAACTTCTCTGCAGCAGAGGGTTTCAAGCAAACATCCATACACTTATTCGGACTGTTAAGTCAATTCAATTTTATTTCTGTAGTGCGTTTAACAATGGTCATTGGCACGAAGCAACTTTGCAAAATCCCCCCAAAAATTATGGAAGCAAGTAGTAGACTTGCAGTTAGTGGTACAGTAACCTACTGGATTCTAACAAAAAAGAAGAAGAAGAAAAAGAAACACAGCTATTTGTACATGTTCACTCTTTGTTCTAACTTGCTATCCATGATGAAATCGCAGGCGATCATAATAGCACCCGTTGCACAGCTCCCGATGTATACAGGACGATGTCTTTTGACACGCTGACTTATGCAGGTCGGTGCTCTCTGTGATCTGTTGGCATGTTACAAAACTAGTCTTGAAAATTTCCTATACTAGTTTTGTTTCTAATTTTAAAGACTTTCTGCGTGAAACTGGGCAAATCTGCCCCAAAGACGCTTGACATGATTTTTCACGTTAGCAGTGATTCTGCAATGAGACGTTTGAGGGGTTTTGAGTGGCACATGCGCTTCTAGAGTGGAAGAACATCACTGGAAGAGCACAAGGGATTAGGAAGACCTTCAATGAGCTCAACCCCCGAAAATTTCGAAACCATTCGACAACTTGTGCATACAGTGTGTCATACAGAACAGTCCAGCCAATCCTCGGGTGTGATTTGAACAAGTGAAGTGTTGCTGCCGAGTTTGTCCCCAGGCTGCTGACCCAAGAGCAGAAGGAACATCGCGTCAAAGTCTGCCAAGAACTGGAGGAGGATGACGTGGATGAGGATCGAGGATCGTTACACATGAGGAATCTTGGGTATATGGGTACGACCCTGAGACGAAGCAATGTTCTACACAGTGAAAGAGCCGGTCATCTCCACACGGAAAAAGGCGAGGCAGGTCCGCAGTGACTAAACGCATTCTCATCGTCTTTTTCGGCCTTTGCGTCATTGTGCATTGAGAATTTGTCCCCAGGGGCCAGACCGTCAATAGAGAATTCTACTGCCAGGTTTTAAGGTGTCTGAGGGAAGACGTACGCCGAAGGCGACCGGATCTGTGGCATGCAAATCTCAAAACTTTTGACGCCCCCACGTGTGTAAAAAGGTATTTTTGGGTTTCTGTGGAACTAGAAAAGTTCTACAGGACACATTTAGGAATATGATTGAATCCATAATAGGTTTTTAAAATAATTTATTTTTATTATTCATTTAGGAATATATCTGAAATCTTTTTGAAGTTTTTATTTTTTTTTAGAAAAACCCCAAAACCTCAAGGGGGAGAAAATTGACGTCACTGCGTGTTTGTGTCCGGTAATGACGTACTTCCGGGTTGAAGCACCCATCCAAGCGAGGGAGAACGGGAGTGTCAGTGTTTATTATTAAAGTACAAATAAACGCAATAGCAAAACATTACCGAGGAAATATTCTCTTCCCATAACTCAGGTAAGACCTTTATCACAACGACACCGTGTATGTTTCGTCACATTTTAGCGGGAAAACGAAGTCAATGCTGTGGATTTCCGTTTGTTTTGATAACGGTAGCGTTCACAAGATGGCGCTTCTCCTTAATGGCTTTCTACGCGCGTGATCTTTTCCCACCACTTTTACGAGAAACGTTGTTGTTCCGCGCGGCTATTGGGCGATTCCCGTCCGCCCCCTTTCTCTCATTGGCCGTCATTGTGCCTTTATGTGAGGGGGGGGTGGTTGTAGCGAATCGGCGCGCAGAGAGCGGGAAAGGGGTAGCCAATAACCGGGCAGGGAGGCGGGATTCATCGAAAGCGGATGGGAAATAAAAATAATAATTAAAAAAAAATTATAGCCGGGAAGCTGCTTTAGGTTTATTTGGCATATCGCTCGATTTGAGGTAAAATTATACACGCAGCATCTTTTATTTATCAGCGTTTATGTGTGGAAACGTTTTCACACATCTGCATCTTATAGTTCACATGATGATTATTGTTTTTATTGCTTTTTGCATATCCCACAAGTAAAGGAAGTGCATGTGTCACTAAAAAAATATATATATATAATGCATTTTTTTCATACTAGGGTTTAAGTCTGGATGCTCTTCTTTTAATGAATTCTTTGATTCATCTTAGTGGATCCTCAGGCAATCACTCCATCACATGGCATTGTGCACACACACACACACACACACACACACACATTTACTAAAGGATGGGAATCAGCAGTCACATCACGATACCTCTGTACCAATTCGATTTATATTGTGATTCTGAAAGTATCACAATCTTTTATAAATATACAGATTCAATATTACAAATTAGTTTATTATCTTGAATCTTTAAAAAAATATATATATAAAATGGTGAGCGGGATTCAACAATTCTGAAATTGTTAAAAAAAAATGAACTGAACATTATTTTTCCCACTTTAAACAGTTTCCCTCTGGGATTAATAAAGTTCTTTGAATTTGAATTTAAAAACCAAGCGCAGCATTTTAACAATCCAAGCAAAGTTCGAATACAAGAGTTTAGCCTTTAACTTCAAGTTAAATTAAATGAAAAGCTACATTGTTACTGAACTCTCTCCCTGTTATGTCATCCTCTTTAATTATTATTTCTAAACAATCTTAGCAAATAATTCCCTCCTACCACAACATCCAGGGTGAGAACAGGCGTGTACAGTCAGTCATTAGAGAGTTTTTCCACTGGCTGATGTAAATGTCATATCTGTTATTCATTTTGTTTCTTATAATAAATGAGAAAACGTTTCAGCAGCAGACCTGAGACCAGAATTTTGGGGTTTGTCCCATTCAAGAAAAACCCTTCTCACAGCTTGTCAGGGCGTTCTGCGCTCAGGAACTGTGTCCGAGTCTCCTGGAAAAGCTGCTCTCGAGAATGATGCAGCGTCCCTGGCTACGGATCGAATCAGATACGGAAGCCAGTCGTACCTGAGAACAGAAGTACAGTAGGCTGCTGTTTAAACACGATGTCATCAGTGTTATTCGTCTCTTCTGAAATCTCTGTGTATGTGTAGGAAAGCACATGATGCATTCGCTTTTGACATAATTTTTTTTATATCAACAATATTAGGCCGACTTTCTCGTTCTCTTCTTCTCTTTGTGTTTAATGTTGGCTCGCAAACCAACTAGGCGCATACTGCCACCTGCTTCACTGGAGAGTGTAAAAACAAAACATGCCAGTGCACCCAAATACAGAGAAAAATAATAATGTGAATGCTGGCGAGTGGGGGAGGGCAAGAGGGAGAAACGGTTTCACAGGAACGGTACTATTCAATCATGTAGTAGTATAGTGTGGAATATTTTAGTAATCGAGTATTCTGCTAAAAATTTAATCGAGTAATCGGATAAAATCTTCTTTTGCTTAATTAAACAGCAATGTAAAATATATAAGAGAAGATGAACTGGTTTCCGTTTTAGAAAAATCAACTTTTATTTTTTTAAATGCATACAGCATTTTTATCAAAAATAAACATTGTCGTTATTCACAATACAAGGAACAGCTTAAAGTTGACTGAGATGAATTAAGTGCATTACAGTGTCATACATTCTTATTTTAAAGCCTTTTCTCAGATAAAAAAAAAAAAAAAGAAGGTATTTCAAATGACTTTAAGTATCAAAAAAACTAAGGCAAACATTAAAATAAATAACTTTACTTTCAGAACTAAAAGTTTCTAACTTTACAGCTCAGCATAACAGAAGTCTTTACTGACAATTTCTGTCGTTTTCTGGTGTTGTCTGGTTTCTTCTTCTCTTGACTCGCTGATATTTTTATCGCTCCCTTCCATTTTACATCCCACAACAGGACGCTCCCTCAAATCAATACACAGTAACTGTTTGCGTCTCCTTCCGCTTTGTCTTGTGTTTACTGGCGGCTTGTATCCGGAAGCGCCAAACTAATAATTGCGCAAAAACATAACGCAAGCTTTTAAAATGAATTAAAAGAAGCTTTGTGGCAGAAGATTTAACCTCGATCATTTTTTTTTATTGTTTCAGCCCTAGTGGAAACTCTCTTAAGGAAGCATTAATTTGTTTTGTTTTTCCACTAAGATTGTAATATAATGAATTTTGTGTAACACCAGGTAATATACACTACATTCACGCCCAAAGAAGTTTATGGACATACAGTATGTCCTTGTTTAAGATCCCATCCCAGAAATAGTTATTATAAACACCCCTTTGTCCAGAAAGACTTTCCACTAGATTTTAAAATGTCATTGTAGGGATTACTGAGGTCAAGCCTGAAAACAAGTATTTTAAAAACTTTTAAGAGTAAGATATAAATGGGTAGCGGTGTTTCAGTGGTTATTAGTGGCTCTGGGATCAGAAGGTTGAGGGTTCACGCAACTGTATTGCCATGCTGATGCTGTTGAGCTCTCGAGGTTGAGTCTTAACCCTATCTGCCCCTGGGTCACCGTATTATGGCTGCTTTCTCTAGGACCTTCTGATTGGCTGCGGTGCGAGCTTGAATGTTGATGTGGTTGTGAATGACTGTAGTTGTTTTTAACGCGCAATGTGTCTCCAGGTCATCATGGCGTCCGGCAGCTCGAGCAGCGAGGAGGAGAGGAGCCTGCGGGAGTGCGAGCTCTACGTGCAGAAGCACAACATCCAGCAGCTGCTGAAGGACTGCATCGTGCAGCTGTGCACGTCCAGGCCCGAGCGACCCATGGCCTTCCTCCGGGACTACTTCGAGCGGCTCGAGAAGGTGCTCGCTTTTATTCCCTGCGAATCATGTAGAGACGTGAACATCCTCGTTAATTGTTAAACCTATTTGTTGCGCCCGTTTCTTGCGGAGAAGAAGCAGGAATCTGCATTTAAACTCACTCTAGTCGTGTTTTTAATATTACTAATTAATTTTGTATTCCCGTCTCAGGAGGAGGCCAAGCAGACGCTCAGCCAGCAGAAGTCCGGCTCTCGCTCTGATTCTCGAGAGGACGAGATCTCTCCTCTCATGAACCCGGTGGTGAAAGGTCGGCGTCGCCGCGGCGCCATCAGCGCGGAGGTTTACACCGAGGAGGACGCCGCATCCTACGTCAGAAAAGTACTGAAACGCTTCTACACTCGCAAATCCAAAAACTGAAGCATACTCTCTGAAGTTACCAGAGACGTTTTAGAAGCTGTGGACACGTATTTGCCCCCT
>JAQMYJ010000008.1:3161884-3181997 GCA_030014305.1 Clarias laeviceps
TTAAATGATCGAGATTGTTAAACAAATTTTTATATTACATAAAAATAGCCCGAGTAAATACAAAATGCAGATTTAAATAATGATGTCATTCAATAAAAGGAAAAAAGCTTATCCAAACCTACCTGGCCCCATGTGAAAAAGTAATTGCTCCCCTAAACTTAATAACCAGTTGCTCCACCCTCGGTGGCAACGACTGTCATCAGGCAGTTTGCAAAAACTGTCAGTGAGTCTTTCACATCTGGTGATTAAAATTTGTTTCCTGATCTGAATCATTAAAGAAAAAAATTAGAAAAGGCGCAAATACTTTTTCACAGCACTGTACAGCTACAGCTTCTCATCATGACCAATAAAAAAGAGTCACTTTGTCACCTGTTAGTGTTGAAGTCTTTGCATTTGTTTGGATTTATTTTAGTTTGCTAATAATTTGGTGAACTGACTAGCAGTGAAGAGATCTTAGCAAACTTCTTGAACAAAAAAAAAAAACTATTCTAGTTAAAATATCTCATTTTAAACAAGCACCCTGTTAGTCCTTAACGTGCGAAGATAATCACGTGCGTGTTCGTTCCCAGGTTATTCCGAAAGACTACAAAACCATGGCTGCTCTGGCTAAAGCGATCGAGAAGAACGTGCTCTTCTCCCACCTCGATGACAACGAAAGGAGGTGAAGTATTTTTTTTAAACAGTCTTCACTGGATTGATTTTTATTATTATTTATTTTATTTAATATACAGTATGTTCTTCCAAACTTCCATGCAAAAAAAAAAATTATGCTAGAAAAAGAGATGTTTTTAGACTTTGAATTGTATTGAACTGGGCTGTAATGTACATTAGGAGGTGAAACAGCACCATCTTGTGGTCAGAGATGTTTATGCACAAGAATGGTATAAATACTCAGCTCACTTTGACTGTAATATAATCTAGTGTACGTTATATATAGAGGTATAGACAATGGGCAGAGTGATTTATTGCAATACAGTATATAAGAGAGTTTGTATAATTCTAATTAGCTTTAAAGTCAATATTTGGTACAACCGCTGTTAAACTTCGACACACCCTGATCTCTGGTAGGCAAGCTTCCTCGTAATTTCTTGAAGTAATATTACTTGAAGTAAGAATAGTTCCCCTTGCTTCTTGAAAGCATTGTTCCATTGTGGTTATTTATTTGTTTATTTAATTTTATTGAGGCATCCTTTGAGCATATTGGCAGAGACTTTTTTATTTATTTATTTTTTTTTTATAAGAAATTTGTACATTTTATGGAACTTGACAGTTTACTTAAATAGTTCATGAAGTGACAGTCAATTCTGTGTTATAACCACTCCTCAAGAGTACATAAAAAAAATATTTTAAAAAATACAAGAAAGTTTGCAACCAAATTGTAAAGAAGAGGGGTGGCTCATGATTTTTGTGCAGTTCTGCGTGTGCAGATCATACATGTCCTGTGTTGATAAAGTGACAGGAATGATTTAAAACTTAGGTTTCTTTAAGATTGCAGAAAAGTTTGACTGTTTTTACTAATAACTAATATTCATGGTTAATGTTAACAACAGTAACTGATTATTTATCCTTGCTAATATCCTTTGTTAGTGAGTCAGATTTTCCTTTCTCCCTCTCACTATATATCAAAATGTTTTTGTTTTATAGTGATATATTTGATGCCATGTTTCCTGTTAATTACATCGCTGGAGAGACTGTCATTCAGCAAGGTGCGCTGTGTGTGTTACACACATACATATGTGTGTGTTTGCACTGAAACGTTTCTGTCCCAACAAATATATATATATATAAAATGTTCCTGCCAGTCCAGTAGGTGGCAGTAATGCCCCAAGCACCCATAAAATGAAAAGCAGAAGATGCAATATTTTCACCAAAAGATTGAAACAGCTTGTATTTTCCAGAGAGACTGTATGTTTTTTGTTTGTTTGTTTGTTTTTATTTGTCAATTTTAGAGAATTTGAAAGTTTGCCTAAATAGTTCAGAAAGTGACAGTCGATTTTGAATCAAAAACTGATTGTTTAGGGAAACGGTCCAAAATTTATGAATTTCTTTAAAGAAAAAAAAAAGCACACTTTGTGCAGAAGATACAAATCGCTCTCATCTTCCGCAAATACTCAATCAATCAATATATAATTTTTTACTTCGTGCATGAATAGTGCAATACTGCCACCTGCTGCTACTTGAGTGTAGATCAGAAGACTGACAGAAAAAAAAGGTTTATCGCTTTGTATGAGACGTGACATTTAAACAAACAAACAAAGCATTTTAGTGTTTATTAGATACTTTTAGCCATTTTAATACTTTTCAATCTTGAGACAAATAAACATTAGTGCTGCTGGATTGAATCAAAGCGAACATCGAATAACAAGAAATTAAGAGATGTTGAAAAAAAAAAACATTATATCTTTACTATCGTCTTGTTTGCTTCAGGTGACGAAGGCGATAACTTCTACGTCATCGATCAGGGCGAAATGGACGTAAGTTGAGACTTTTTTTTTTTTTTCTTCATCATCATCATCACTCGAGTATACACGTGTCCAGTTTGTCACTTGTCTGAACGTTGCGTAGGTGTACGTGAACAACACCTGGGTGACAAGTATCGGAGAAGGCGGCAGTTTCGGCGAGTTGGCGCTGATTTACGGCACCCCTAGAGCAGCGACCGTCCGAGCCAAAACCAACGTCAAACTCTGGGGCATCGACAGAGACAGCTACAGGAGGATACTGATGGTACACACACACAGACACATCGAAATATATCCGGGCTTCCGGGCAACATTTCACTGTGAGATTTGTTTGCCTAGGTGTGACTACGGTGTTTGGCCACATGATGGCAGTGTGCGTAAAGTGGACAGACATTTAGTCAAGCGCATTGGTATGCTTTACGTTGTATAATCGTGTCAAAGGCGTATAAGACTCACTTTGTCGGACTTAAGAACAAATCCGACTTACGAACATGCTCCTGGAATGGAACTCTGTACTGCCAGTTCTTTCGCCAACTCCGGGTGTTTTTATCTCGCGCATTAAAAGTCGCTCCTGTTTTGCAGGGGAGCACTCTGAGGAAGAGGAAGATGTACGAGGAGTTCCTGAGCAAGGTGTCCATTCTGGGTAAGCGTCATCACACGTGCCGTTTCATCTTCAGTCCCGTATACGCACTGACATGCTAACGAGGCATATTTTTTCCCTCCATGTTCAGAATCCCTGGACAAATGGGAGAGGTTAACGGTGGCCGACGCCCTGGAGACGGTGCAGTTCGAGGACGGGCAGAAGATCGTCGTCCAAGGCCAACCCGGAGACGAGTTCTTTATCATCCTCGAGGTGAAAAACGCAAGAAACACTCTGAGAATGTTCAAGAAATGCATCGAATCCAGACATTTATACAAGATGCAGGATAGAACTTTCAAATAGTTACAGACACATTTTTACTGTCTAGAGAAAATCCAAAATGTTGCTCAGGAGGAACTTGTTTCACTCTCTTGACAGCTTTTGAAAAAGGAAGTAAATTCAAATTCAAGTTTTTTTAGAAAAATCTTAATCTGAATCCTAAACCTCTTCTCCAGTTTAAATTTTGAGTAACTAAAACTGAATCTCGCCGTGAATAATATGAAGCTATAAAAGCTGGCACGGGGTTAAAGAAAGAAAGAAATGCATCGACGTTCTGAGCTAGAGTCTGAATATGCAGATATGTAGATAGTGATGTAACACCTGCACACCCACCCACACACACACACATACACACACACACTAATACACTTTGGTGTTTCCAGGGATCTGCAGCGGTGCTTCAGAGACGCTCGGAGAACGAGGAGTTTGTGGAAGTGGGCAGACTCGGCTCTTCTGATTACTTCGGTGAGTGTTTAAATGTAACGTTTTAAAGCTTCAATAATATTTCTCAAACTATTTATTATCCTTTCACCTGTTTATACTCACCTGTAAATTTTTGAGTGACGAGAAAGTGTTTTTTTTTATTTAATTTTATTTTTTTTATGTGCTTTGAATAAAATAAAATAAAAATGTCCGGTGTGTGTGTTCAGGTGAGATCGCGCTGCTGATGAACCGTCCTCGTGCCGCCACCGTGGTCGCTCGCAGTCCTCTGAAGTGCGTGAAACTGGACCGTCCCCGGTTTGAGCGTGTGCTCGGGCCCTGCTCCGACATCCTGAAGAGGAACATCCAGCAGTACAACAGCTTCGTCTCGCTCTCCGTTTGAATCTCTCTCTCTCTCTATTTCCGTCTCTCTTTCTCTTTACACCTTCTCTGTTTATCGCAGGGTCCAGCTACGCTTTATTTTATTACTTTTGTTTGTGTACGTTTCCTTCGTGCTCACTCTGTGTGTGTGTGTGTGTGTGTGTGTGTGTGTGTGTGTGTGTGTGTTAGATTTAACCCCTCGAAGGTAGGACTGTAAAATGAAGCCGGAATTCAACAGAAACACCAGGAACTGCCCTCGTTAACGTTTCTTCCATCTATTCGAGTAAACGTGACGTGTATTGATTTAACGCAGATCATTATTTCATTTGTTTTTGTCTTTCATTTCTCATGTTTGTGTTTGTGTGTTGTAGAGTAATCTTAATTTGGTCAAACTTCTCACAAATAAAAAGTCAGAGCTCAATAAAAAGACAATTCCCTCTGTTACAGATGAGCCTCAGCCTGTTTATAGGTACAATACATTTATTTTATGAGACTTTTATTTACTGTTACTGAATCCCGGCGTTCCGTACAGCGGGTGTTCCCGCCTCGAGCCAGGTACTCCCAGCAGGATGGGCTCTGGATCACTCACGATTCTGATTCTGAACACTTTTTGTTTTAAGTCTTTGTTTCAGAAGTTGAACATTTAACAGACGAGTTTAATTTACAGAAAGTAACTCGTAAAAAAAAAAAAAAAACTCCAGTAATTGAACGGTCACAGGAAATTAAAATGCGTCAGACTGTGATACCAGGATTAATGCGTAATGGAGGAACAGAACCTTATTTTTCTTACAGATGAGCCTCAGCTTGTTTATCCTTTTTTTTTTTTTTTTTTTTTCCACAAAATAAAAAAAAAAATTTTATCCTGAGGGCTGAGAAATTAGGGTTTTTTTTTCTCTGTTTTTTTTTTTTTTTTCTCAAACCAACTGCACCATTCTGTCTTAATTTCCTGCGCCTGTTCTTTTCTAATCGTGACTTGTTTCAGCTTTCAGTGAAGATCGGGGGCGGCGGCTTTTCCTTGTCGTGTTCGGAGCGTGACGAGTCCCGAGTCGAGTCCTGAGTCGAGGCTGTAAACCGTGCGCGCGCTTGAGTTCGCACCCTTTAACAGTGTTTACAATTTATTTTGGATTGTAGTGATGCCAAAGGCGCGCGTGTGTGTGTGTGTCTGTGATTCCTGTTGGTTCTGTTTGTTCTCCCGAGGGTACTGAAGTTGAATCATTAAGATATTTTGCGTGTGTGCGTGTAGCGTAGCGATCCGCTTTGCTCCTTATCCTTCTTAATTGCACATTTATAGCAGAAGTAAATGATAATAAATCACCATCACTGTATTTTTTGCACACTTTGGTATATATATATATAAAAAATTATTATATTAAGCTTCTCTCTATATATATAAATGTAAATATATATATTCATGTGCTGCTTTTTTTTCTTTCTGCTTCAATATTGTTGGGTCTGTTTAGTTTATTTGACTTAATTTTCACTTTAGAGTCCAGACAGTCTAGTGTAGACCTGTTCACGGGGGACAATAGTGGTGGTTTGGGACAGCCGAGCTCAGGTGAGGTGTGTGCAGCGAACGAGGTGCGGTTTGGGACACATCCGCGTTAGACTGACGACGACGAGTCATTAGTGATATTAAGAGCCTCGTTAGTGAACAGGGGGTGTGGTTTGGGACGATTCCGCCGCAGACAAATCAGGGACGGGTGTTTGCAGTGACTGTGAAGCCTGTATAGTAACATATAGAGCGTGGTTTGGGAGACTGATGACGATTAGACATTATAGACGACCCCTCTTTAGTGAAGAGGGCGTGGTTTGGGAGATTTGATCATACGTAGACGAGCCCTCGATAGTGAATAGGCACGGTTTGGGACACGTCCGCAGTGGACTAGTGAGAGGGATGGGGTTAGTGGTTTTTGACTGATGTTTTAGCGAAGAGGGCGTGGTTTAGGACATGTCCCCAGCGGATCGGTGGTGGAGACATGTTTGCGTATGGAATAGGGATAAAACGTCTCGTGTTTTTACCTCACAGTGCTTCTGTGCTTCATGGCGAAGTTTAGCTTAGATATCACGTGCCTGTTGTAGATGCGCGTTGGTTCAGATTAAAGATGTGACGCGTCGCTGAGTGAGCGTCAGCGCATGTGTGGTACTCTGGGTATTTAATTTTTTTCAAATTAGCGTTTATTTAAGATCCCTGTAACGTCATTGTGTCCTGATTATATATACCGTAAAGCAGATCGTAGTTACTGCAGCGACAGAATGGCTTTTATTTCACCTGGGTTAAAGTAGCAGTATGTCATTAAAAAAAAATAATAATAATTCTCCCCCTAAAAGTTACATCTGTCAGAGAAGAGGAAAGCACTCAGAACTGTGACGGTCCTAAAATCAGTTTAAAGGCCGAGCTTGTAGACTATAGCTCGCCAGAAGAGTTACATACTGCAGCTTTAATACGTAACGTTTGTATAGTATTACAGGACGGCGAGTTACAGTTTTCCAAATGTTGTACTGTATTTCTTCAAAACTGACTGAGGAAACTCAAGCTGAAAAAGTGTGTTTGTTTAAGTGTGTACAAGTGAGAGCTGTAAACCCATACAAGAGTCCCTTTTATGCTCATTTTAGGTTGTGGAAGTGCCTGATTTTTATTTATTTTTTAAAAAAAATTTTTCCTTTTCCAAAAATCCCTTTTGCTTTGGTTTTGCTTTTGATAAGTGCAAATTTGTCAGTCTTTCTGTTTGAGCGTAGGAATAAATCTTTTAATCGCAACATCGCCTCACCTTTAGCACACAGTTTTACAATATGAAAATGTTCTCGTTCCTTCGTCCATCAGAGTCGCTTCGGGTTCAATCGTTAATTTGGTCTCGGAGAACTGAGATGGTTCATTAGAAAATATTGTTCGTGGATGCAGTCAGTCATAACGAGGGAATTCCATGATTGTTTTTGTATAAAAATCTGGAATCGTTCAAATTTTCTGCGATTAAAATACAGTCTGGTCTACACTAGTGAACTAGCATGCGGCACTTCAGGTCAATGTTTATTTAATTCTTTATAAAATAAACAACAACAAAAAACCTAGCTATGATAAAGGTAAAACTACAAACAGAAACGATAATGACTTTTCAATCAGATTGGTGCGTATAACTCATAAAAGAGGCCACAAGCTACAAACTAGCATTTGCTAGCGTCAGAGGTGGGAGGTAACCAAGTACATGTCCGCATTTACTGTATTTAAGTACCTATTTCACGTATCTGTACTTTACTTAAGTAGCTTCTGTACTTTTTACTTTTACTCCACTAAAAAAAGTAAAGCAAACATCTATACTTTTACCTCATTACATTTCTGTTTGGCGTTGCGTTGCCTGACGACAGTGGTGTGGAGTATTTGAAGCGCCACCTGCTGACTTTTCCTCAGAATGTCACAAGTGTTTGGTGCAGAGTGCTGGTGCAGACAGTGATTAAAACAGCGCGTTCACAATATGAGAGATTTTTTTTTTTTACTATGTATATTAAAGGCTACTGTGAGCTAATACAAGCCCCGTACATCAGACACTCAAGTAAATTGTGATGGCTAGTACTTCTGTACTTCTGTACTTTTACTCAATGACACAAGTAAATGGACAACTTCTACTTTTACTTGAGTCATATTTGCCTTAGGAAATCTCTAAATCTACTCTTCAGAAGACCTGGTGGACAACATGGCTGCCCTGATTGCTGAACAAGCCTTTAGAATTTTTTTTCTGATGCATCATAACAACAATATTGTAAACTGTGTTAAAGAGTTAAGTGACTGTTGGAGGTGAAAATGTAATATTGGTACTGTGTATTAAATGAGCCAATTTATTATTTTTTTAATGAGTGACTGGCGTGTTTTATTTTCGTATAGTATAACACTGCCTGAACATCCTGTTTCCTACATTTGTATATCTTGCGCAGAAACTTGTAAAAGCACCAAGTGTGACGTTCTTACACCGTTCCCTGACGTTGATTTCTGCAGTATTTGTTTTTAGGAACTGGCTCTTGTAATGCGTTTCTAGTAGAGATGCTTTTCCGCGCTATATAGCGAGCGGCTGCTCGACACGCTGTTTATTATTATTATTATTATTATTATTATACTGATTATAAAGAATTGTTCGCGGTTCCCGCTTTAAACAGCCATATTTTTCCCTTTTCCATACCGAATCCCTTTTCATCTTCTCTTGTGTGTTCGGCATTCCCATGTGTTATTTTCAGAGCTATATTATGGATAAAAGCTGATTATTATTATTTTAAATATTATTATTATTATTGTTGTTGTGTCCATCTGCGCTGCTTTTTAGCTTTGCTGAGGACCATTTTCTCTTCTCTGTTTTTGTGATGTATACAATTTGATTTTCTTTCTTTTTTTTTTTTCTCCTCCCTTTTTATCATATCATATATATGCTGATGTTGTAACCCTTTTTGGTATCGATCATCCCAATGGCAGGCCAAGCAATAAAAAAATTCTTAAACATCTCTCTGTTTTTTTGTGTCATTATTCATGAAACTCTTTTTGCATTTTTTATGTAAAGACATAATGTGATTTAATTCTGTCCTGGTAAATTTTCAGGACATGCCTAATAAAAGGAACATAAGCCACGCCTCCTGGTTTCATGCATTCACATTCACAGGTAAAAAAAAAATTGCTTATGATGCTTGTTGTTTCTGTTTTGTGGGCGTGGCTTATCCAACATTGTGTTTAACAATAGAAGGCTAATTAAAGGAAGAATTATTTCTTGACGTATGCTGCGGTCTGAGAGCCACAGTCAAACACGCATGTCAGAAAGTTCTGTTTATCATCAGCAAAGAGAGTATATTTAAAGTCTTTTGGTCAGGCGCCCTGTGTGGCAGACTTTTAAACTTGAGGAAATTGCATGAATATTGCTACAGTAAGTTTTATTTTATTAGGAATTTCAAAACCTCAGATTCCCATACTGGCGATACCTCCTTCGAAAGATGCTGAAATAATAATTGGAAACAGTTCAATTCGATTCAGTTTTATTTGTACAGCATTTTAGCAAAGGTCATTGATCTCAAAGTAGCTTTACAGAGTAAAATAAAATCGGAATGTAAGGAAACACACTGTGGCCTCGCACCTCCAGGGGCCGGGTTCGATTCCCGCCTTGGGGTCTGTGTGCATGGAGTTTGCATGTTCTCCCCATGCTTGGTAGGTTTCCTCTGACAGTCCAATGACATGCAGATTAGGTTAAATAAAATACATTAAATTACAAATCGAATGCTACATTTTTTTTGTTTACTCTGTGGATTTATGCATAAGGAATGATCTTAATCATCAAGCCGTTGTTTTTGTCCAGGGAATATCCTAAACGTTGCTTGTTATGTTTAAAGAAACAAATAGTTATTGTTTAAAGGCATTACTGTTTCATGTGAGTATTTTAAATATATATTTTTTTAAAAGCCACTAACAGGGTACCTGAGAACATCATCCACTGTCTACAAAACACACAATTCCACAAATTCACTCACTCACACACTCATTGTCTAAACCGCTTTATCCTGTGTACAGGGACACCAGGCGCCTGGAGCCTATCCCAGGAGACTTAGGGTGCGAGGCGGGGTACATACACCCTGCATCGCAGTGCACACACACACACACACACACACACACACTCATTCACACACTACGGGCAATTTGGGAACGGCACTTAATCTGATCTATCGAAATGTCTTTGGACTGTGGGAGGAAACCAGCGTACACGGGGAGAACACGCAAACTCCACACACACGGACCCTGGGATGGGAATCGAACCCTGGAAATCCATATTCTACAACTATATTCTTTAAAAAGGACGACGGACATACACGTACACACACTTTCCTCCGACACAACTCCTTCATCCAATCTTAACTCATCTATCCCTTTAGCAGTGTCTACGTAGAAGAGAAGATAAACCTAAATCTAGTCTTCAGTGTGTGTCTCGGGCTTCATATTGAGAAGAGTTTGTTATGAAATTAAATGACAGAAGTATTAAAGAAGTGAGACTGGCTTGTCTGGTATGAGTCTTTTTTTCCCCCCTGGTCAAATGTGTATGGCTCTGGGATGCAGAGGGGTGGTGGGTGCTATAAAACTGCCCTGGACTGCAGTTCAACCCACACTCAGGGTTGCCAGATTGAACACTTTCACACTGGGATGAGCTAAAATGGAATTGTTTTTAGGTTCACAATGAAATCAGTCAAAAATCAGTTCTGTTTTTGGTCCCAATAAATATAGACTGATATAGACTAGTTAAACCTGATATTGTGTGTGATTAGCGTAACCTGGAACTACCATTGGAATGAATAAAGTACTCTATTTATGCCCAAGATAATATTTTTAATATAATTAATAATAATTGTCTGCAATGGATTGGCACTTATGCGTGTTATAGTAATAATTGTTTTTGTCAGTCCAGAGTTTAATGATTTTTTTTCACTTACATTTTCTTTTTTAACCCTACATTCACATCACGGGCTACAGAAACACTACCAGTCAAAAGTTTGGACACACCTTCTAATTCCATGGGCTTTCCTGATTTTAATTTGTTTTTACACTGTAACACAAAGCTGAAGGTGTTCAAAATACACAATAATCTCCATTGAACAGTTGATACTGAGATGTATCTGCTGCTTATCTGCCACTCTGTAAATCCTTCATAACGGCTCTAATCTGAGGTGCTACTTGTTAAGTGGTGATTTCTGAGGCTGGTGACTCTAAATGAACTTCTCCTCTGTACGCACTCTGAGTGGGGTTGGGTAGAGCATTCTTACACTAGCCAATCATGGGCGTCTGTAAGCTCTTACAAGTGGAAGGGGCGGATAGCGCTTTCATTCCTCAACATTGCGTGAGCAGCAGTTCAAAAAGATCCATGTGATAGAAGCATGTGGTAGCCTTCGCCCTCTCTGGTTGGTAGTTGTCATTTTAATGGGAGAGTTTCTTAACAGTGAGACGGGTAGGAACTGCTATTACTAAATAAGGGAGAAAATCAGAAAATCATTGTTTTTTTTAGGTTGTCGAAAAACAAGTGACAACCAACACTGCCTTGCAAAAAAAAATAAATACACAGTTTTAGAAGGGTAAAATTTTTGGTCTGCATCAAGCAAAGAAAACAATAAAGGATACGTGAAATGACTGGAAGTGGGTTAAGATCTCTTTAACACATTTATCAAAACCTGTAAGGATGGTGCTGAACCATCAACTTTGTGGTAGCAAGGTGGTCATAAAAAAAAAAATCATGAATAAAGATAACTCAAACACTTGGTGAAGTTGCATGGTAAAAAAAAAAAACGGTAAAAACCAGAGCTATGTTTAATAGTGAAAGGAGGAAAATTTACATACACACCCAGTGTGATCAGAACTCACAGCACTGAGACTAAACAGCTGCGTGTCCATAAGAAAACCACTTGTTAGTGTAGGGCAGTGGTGGCTCAGTTGGTTGAGTCTGTGGGTTACTGGGTTACTGATCGGGAGTTCGAGCCCCAGCATCGCCCAGTTGCCACTGTTGAGCCCTTGAGCAAGGCCCTTAACCCTATCTGCTCCAGGGGCACTGTAAGCTGGCTGACCCTGCGCTCTGACCCCAGTTTCCTAATTGGGATAAGCGAAAAATTATTTCACTGTGCTGTAAAGTACATGTGACAAATAATTGAATATTCTATTCTATTCTAGTGAGACACATCAGAAAAAAAAGCTTTAGTTTGCTAGGGAGCATAAAGATTGGACTTTAGAGCAATGGAGAAAGGTCATGTGGTCTGATAAGTCCAGATCGAGCCGATTCCAGAGTGATGGGCGTGTCAGGATAGAAGGGAAGCACATAGTAAATGCATAGTGTCCACTGTTCAACCCTCTGGAGGCAGTGTTATGTATCTCAGGTCTAGACTCAGCAACGTTATGTGTCAATAAAATTAAGTCAGCTGACGACCTGAATGTACTGAATGACCAGGTTATCACATCTGTGTAGTTCTTCTTCCCTGATGGAACAGGCATATTCCATATTCCTTATGAACTGGGAATGCCATTAAGCCTGTGGGAGGAAACTGGAGCACCCGGAGGAAACTCAAAAAGCACGGGGACAATATTCAAACTCCATGCGCACACACCCCTGACCCTGGAGGTACAAGGCATCAGCACTAACCACTAAGCCATATATGATACATATACATATGATATATGACTTAAAATGCCAAATGTAAGTATGTATTGTATTGTACACCTTGTTCTCTCTCATTCATTGTCCCAAGCCTGGATAAAATGGAAGGGTTGCGTCAAGAAGGGCATCGGGTGTAAAACCCGTGCCAAGTTGTTGTGCGGATCGGATGGTCCGCTGTGGTGACCACTTGACGGGATCAGCCAAAAGATCAACAACAACAACAATAACTCTCATTCACTTATTCTCTATAGCGCCCCCCCCAGGGGCCTTGCAGAACTAGGTGGACAGGGTGCCAACCTCTTGTAAGGCACAAGCAGGGCACACAAACTACGGGCAATTTGGGAACACCAGTTAGCCTAACCTGCATGTCTTTGGACTTTGGAGGAAACCCACCAAGCGCGAGAAGAACATGCAAGGCGGGAATCGAACCCAGACCCAGGAGGTGCGAGGCCACGGTGCTGACCATCAATAACATCATCGTCATTGCTTTTGTACCATTGGAAAATCGGAAGGAAAAAAATATGTCAAACCAGTGTAATTCTGATTTTTTTGTGTGTGTGTGTGTAAAATACTTGAATGAAACAAAAGAAGAAACTTTGGGAAGAGACTTTGGGAAACCCTTCTCTAAATGAATCGCTCACAAAATGGGAACCGATTCGTAGTAGAATCAAACACGCCAAGAAGAGGAGGAGGATTGTTTGTCCAATCTGGCAACCCGGTGTTCATGCTCCACTACATTACACAGGCTCCTCTCGAGCAGCTCTCCACCATCTCACATCCCTGCTGGAAGGAACATCGCACTCGTGTGCATTTAAGCCGACTTCTCTTTCCAAATGCAAGCCATCAAATGCGTGGTGGTCGGCGATGGGTGAGACTGATGCGTTTCTCTGGGGCAGGAAGGGGCTTGTTGTTGTTGTTGCAGGGTAGAGAGAGATGCAGCTGGTGCAGGAGAGGGGCTGGGGCTTGGACACACATCACTGTGTGTGTGTGTGTGTATGTGCATAGAGATGGGATTGAGCACTGTGCAAGAAAAGAAATGAATTAATCGGGTATTTTTTTTTATAGTGCAGAAATAAAACAGTAACTAATTAATCAATCAAGCAATTAATTAATTAATAATCATTATGACCATCATCATTATGAACGTCCACGCCAGTGCTCAAGGCGGAAGGAGGATTAATTATTCTAGAGCTTATTTTGTGTCTCACATGATTGTGTTTCCACCGTCACAGTGATTATATATTTTTTTGCTCTTTACGCTGTTGGTATTTCGAAGGAATCCTCCTGACGCTAGCGGTTCTGCGCCCCCCCCGCTACCCAGTTCACACCGCGCATGCGCGATAGCTTCACGCATGCGCAGTGTGGCGGAAAGCTAGAAGCCCCTCTTATTCAATGATGTCATGCTTTTACACACCTTACTCATTATACCGCCTTTATAGCATCTGGTGCTCTGTTTTGTTTTAATTTAAGCTCATTTTTAAACAAACCGATCATATATAAATAATCGTTTTTTTAAATAAAAATTCTGCATTTCTTTAAAATTTAGGGATGTAAATGATATAATGCAAGTATGTATGTTTTGTATTATGTTTTTGTATTATTATTATTGTTATTGTTTTTCATTGCAACTACTACTACAATAATAATAATCATAATCAGGAATATAGTATTCAATTCATTTTTATTATTATTATCATTACCACTACTACTTCTGAAAGATTTAACAAAAATCATAACCATAAAAACAATATTGTATCTTTTAATTGTTAATATTTTAATAATAATCAGGAATATAGTATTCAATTAATATTTCAAAATCATAACAATAAAAACAATATTGAACCTACGTTGAATTGTTAATAATTTGTTAATAATTTAATATTAGTAATAATGATGATAATAATAATAATACGATGAAAAAGCTCAGTCCCCTTTTTTACTCCATATTTTAATAATTTTGTCAGTCTTTATTCAATATTTTATAATTTTATTATAATGTCAGGGTTGAAATGTGCAAATAAAATTATATAATGTATATGGATACCTTTTAGTTATTTAACAGTATACAGAATGTTTTTTATTTATTTATTAAATATTCTTAGTATAGCACATTATACCGCCTTTATAGCATCTGGTGCTCTGTTTTGTTTTAATTTTACGCTTGTAATTAAACAAACCAAACGATACCGAAACAATATTTTAAATAATTGTTAAAAGAAAATTCTACAGTACATGCCCTTACAATTTAGGGATGTAAATTACATAATAGAAGTATGTATATGTTTTGTGTTATGTGTTTTTGTATTATTATTATCACGAAGTCCTTATAGTTTTGCTTTAATTATAGATATTTTTTATGCTGCATATTTTTTAATTTACATCCTGGGGATCTGGAGTTTATTAACGTTACTGCACGGGTGGGGGGTAAATCGGCAGACTAGCAGAGCTTAAAGTTAAATATAAAAATAAATCCATAAACACGTATTTACAGAAATGTGCAAAAAAGTTAGTAATGAGTCATGGTTTATTTTATGACTTATATCTGAAAAGATAAGCAGACAAAAAACAAAAACAAAGCTTCGGGGATTTGCTGCATGAATCCTCAGAAGGCCTGAGTCTGGTTCTGTGTCTGGTTCTGCGTCTGGTTCTGCAGGGTGTTCAGTAAAACTAAGCATCTCATTTCCTTAAAAAACTGCACAAACTGTATGACTTTATTTATTTAATTACTATTTACTGCTTTTTATAGTATTTTGTTGAACGTAGAGACTTTTTTATAGAAGGCATCCTTGCTCGACAGTAGTTATTAGCATGTGCCTTTTGCTAGTCACATACAGTACTGTATATTAAAGTTCTATCTCAATACAATTTCCCCATGTTTATCTTTCAAAAGAAAATATGTTGGATAGAAAAAAGAACTACCATCAGGTATTACATTAACTTAAATAATGTGCAGTAAAAAGGTAGGTTTATACAGACTGTCCGTGGTCCTCAGATTGCTTTTTGTCTACTTTGAGAGTGAGTTTAGAAACTTTCAGCTTTATACCTTGTATGTGGCTAATAAAAGATTCACTCGGGCCAGAAGGGAGCGAGAGTGTAGGAGTGTATGAGTTCTGGCAACCCGATCAGCCACGTCGCTTCATTTCATTTCCACTGTAACATTCCTCTCATGCTGTCTCTTATCACTCGTCCTCACTTTTCCTTTCCTTCTCTGTTTACAGTGTCCCTGTCCTTCATCCTTCGTTATCTTACAAAACTTAAACAAAAAAAAAAAAAAAACTAGCAGTCATGCTTCCTGTCTCTCTCATTAGCAGCACACACACACTAAAGACAAGACAGAAGCGTTTGATGAAGCTTCATCTAAACTTTAATGATCCAGACCCAGCTCGCTTCTGATTCTGATAATTTGAGTTACATTTATTTACAGTTCATTATTATTATTATTATTCACTGTATATTTTAACATTCCAAAGTTTCTCAGTAGTTCTCTATAAAATTAAGGTTATAATTTATTCAAATGTTTATATATGTTTGCATTTCCTGGCTATTTAGTGAAGATGGTGGATATAGATGTGTGGAAACCATTTTTATCAGTCTGAGGTTGATAAAATTATTTGAGGTTGCAATCAATTGTTTTGATTAATAAATAGTAAACGTAAATCATCTCATAAGCCAGACTTCTAGCTTTCTTTTGTCCTCAACAGTCATGTTCTAGATCACTTCCATTCATAGGAGCCCATTTACTCCACATAAGACTTTTCCTCATATCCCGGCACCTAATATATACAAGCTTACCTCGTTTACTCTCCAAAGACTGCTTAAATATAAAAGATTTTTCACTCCCTTGCATAATTGTAAAGTTTTGAATAAAAGCGTCAGCCTTGTCATTAATTGTAACTGTTAATGTGACAGACTTGGTCATAAAGGTTACTAGTGATCTTTTTCTGAAATGTGAATTATTAAAAAAAATTCCTAGAAATCCAGATCTTTGAAAAAGAAAAAAAATGCGTTCAGCTAAAGTTTCAACAGATGTCTGTTGAAAAAGTTCAGCTGCAAAAAAAGAGGGAAAAAATGCTATTTTAAAAAATTTCTAAATTTTGCAGGCGATGCAACTCGCAGGTTTCAGCTGTATCGAAAGGTACATAGATAAAATTCAAACTTCGACAAAACATCCATTTAAAAAGAATGCTTTGTTAATATTATATAAATTCTTTACAGTAAGTCTTTAAGAATGCTTTTGAGAAAAGGAGAGCATCCTGTAGTCATTCTCACGGCTCGATCAGGAAGCTTGCAGTCAGAAGTTTGCAATGGAATAAAAAAAAAAAAACTACTAATATGCTACAATAATGTAATATTATTAGATAAATGCATATGGTGTCATTTCCACTATATCTGGAGACATTTGTGCCACCCTGTAGATTTCTCTAAATAAAAGTTTCAAATGTTCAAAAGGATCGAATGTTTTCTAAAGATGAATGAATGAACATAAACTATCTGTCCTTTACATCATTTTCTGCGCACTGGTGAAAACACCTCTTTACCTTCTCGTATTTATAATATTTATAATAATCATACAGTTTTCACTCGATCATACAGGATTGACAGTATTGGTTTGTTCGCATTTTTAAAAATGTGTTTTGAATTTGCAGTGACCCTGTGATTGTGTAAATGTGGCGTTCATTCAAAAGTACTGGAACACATACAGTAGGAAGTGTATATTTAAGACAATGAAATGGCAGCTTTGTAGATTCAGCATGTTTCTTGAATTGTTATACGTTTCTAGTAGTTCTAAAAATAGAACTAAATAGTTTTTAAAGAGGACCTTTAATGCAGCAAATCACTCGTTAGTCATTTTAGACATTGAGATGGGTCTGAATCTGCATGAACAAACGTTGTGGTTTTTTCATTATTGTATTGGCCTGGGCTTAAACAACCAATCAGAATTTCCCCCTGTTGTGATCTCATATAGCCAGAGACCCTCTTAGCTCCGTTCAGCTCCGCTCGACTACGCACAGCTCTTCCCATTTCTGGTTGTCATTTTAAGAGCTATTTTTTTTTAATCTCTTAATGGCCAGGACGGCTGTTAGCAGTTAGCGGGTCATTGCTAATGGGAAACTTAGCGGCCTTTAGCTTTTAAGATGGGCTAGGTTAGCAGTTAAAAGCTAACCACTAATGGCTAACCTAGCCTTCTTTAGCGCTTAGTTTTGTTTTATATCGCTAAATATTAAGGACGCCATCGTGAATTTACACTCTTGCATATCTGTTCTCCCCGTGCTTGGTGGGTTTCCTGTTGGTACTCTCAGTCCAAAGACATGCAGATTAGGTTAAATGGTGTTCCCAAATTGACCATCGTGTGGGAGTGTGTGTATGTATTGGCACCCCGTCTAGGCTGTACGCCACCTCGTGCCCTAAGTCTCCTGTGATAGGCTCCAGGCCCCTGCGACCCTGTAGACAGGAGAAGGCGGTATAGAGGATGTGAGTGAGTAGAATTTTTTTGGAAAATTGTTAGAATTTGTATAAAAATTAAAGCTTCTGGTTGGAGTTCTGATCACATGGAGACTAAAAACTGCTGATGTGCATTAAAAACATTTCTTGTTGTGCAATTGTACATCTGACCTCCGTTATAGAAGGGATTTATTTATGGTCATGACGATGGGGAGTCTGGTTCCTCTCAAGGTTTCATTCTCACGTCATCTCAGGAAGTTTTTCTCTCCCCACTGCCGCCTCCGGCTTGCTCATTGGGGACAAAGATTTTTTTTAGAAGTTACATTCCTGTAAAGCTGCTTTGCGTCAGTGTTTACTGCACGCGGCTTTTGCGCTCTGTACGTGTGCTCTCTCTCTCTCTGTCTCTCTCTCTCTCTCTCTCTCTCTCTCTCTCTCTCTCTCTGTCAAAGAAGTACAACTTAGCGTAAACAAGGCGTTTATTACAGAATGTGATTTATTTGTATTAATAAGTTAGACAGAGATTCTGCTGTACAGAAAGACAGACAGACATGTACGTGAGCTTCAGCCTGAAATAATAATATCACTGATTACATTAAAGATCATGAGATTATTTTTAGCTTTAACCTTTTAACTGTTTCTACAAACTCTTTAACCGTCAATGACGCGTACTTACACTAGTATAAAATATCTAGTATTAGTTGCTTTTAAAAAAAAAAAATTATTCAACACATTCTCTTTGAGAAAGCATGACATAGCGCTCAGACTCCCAGACCGATAGCTGCAACACGACATGAGAGCGCTAGCTAATGATGACATGAGAGCGCTAGCTAATGATGATAAGAGAACGCTAGCTAATAAGAAGGCAAGGGCTACTACTGTACATTTGGAGAAACAATGATACTGTAGGCAAAATCAAGAGCTCTAGAGAGAAAAGTTCAGCTGTAGTCCGGGAGTCGTCTCCTTTCTTGACGTTCTTGATGAACCGGGAGTGTGATGACATCACGGCGTCGAGGAAAAGGCTTTATTTCACACAGCGCGAGAGTGAGAAACTGTGATTGCACTCTCTGTGTGAGAAATAGAAAGAGAGTGTGTGTTATTTTCTTCACACACAGATCTCACTGTCTGCATTTTCCATTCAGGACTGAAGCAAATGGACTGAATGGAGATGTGTGTGTGTGTGTGTGTGTGTGGCGTCTGTGGAAGGAAATCCCATGCAGAAAGACTGACTTAATTAGGGATAATTATCATCTCAGAGACCGAACACTGTCATTTAGCCTGACACGGCCGTTTAATAAAAACCTCTCGCTCTGTAAAGTGTTGATCCTCTGAGGAATTTTGAACCATCGAAAAATAATAATACTAAGACAACGATCATGAGAAGGCATAAAGCTCTCGGTGAGGTGTTGTTATTTTTACCTCACGTCACTGCAGTCGCTAAGTCTTTCATGGCTAATAGGCTCTCTTCTCTTCGGCTTTCTGCAGGTTGCCATGGTTTCACTGGTGTTTCTGTGCAGCTTGTGTAATGACTGACTTCTCTCTGTGTCTCATACTTACATAAAACACTTCCTGATGTGGTATGGGAAAATAATCAGGCACAGTGTTTTGTGACAGTTACCACAACAAAGTGGATTTTAAAAAAATTAAAATTTATCACAGGAACAGCAAGTGCTTTATTCATCTTTTATGACAAGAGTTCTGTATTGACAATTTTGTATTAATTCAAGAAAAAAAAATAGTTTTAAATCCTTTTAGAGACACGTTTCATGTTAGTTAAAGTAGTATCTCCTAAGAAAGGGAAAAAAATCTGATCTGTTCAGCTACATATGGTGATTATTTTGTGTGGCAATTGACTGACTCCAAAACTGATTTTTTTTTTTAAACATTTTTTATTAACTTGTATACGTTTGCATTTGAGGTGGTAAAATGTTGCAGTTCCTCAATCATCCTACAGGTGGTGCACTCTAAACTATTCGCACATTGGCAGGCAGCACAGTATCCTGTGTGGTAGGAGCGATTTATTAGTTTTTTTTTTTTTTAGAATTTTAACAAAATATAAGAACATTTTATTATCAAAATCAGGACATTTTGAAATTGTGAAACTTCTACAGATGCCCCGTATGTTCTGCAGTTAACTCCCACTACAATGAAGCAATCTTTCGGCTGTTCCCTTTCAGGGGTCACTACAGCGAATCATCTGCCTCCACCTAACCCTGTCCTCTGCATCCTCTTCTCTCACACCAACTAACTTCATTTCCTCTCTCACTACATCCATAAATCTCCTCTTTGGTCTTCCTCTAGACCTCCTGCCTGGCAGTTCAAACCTCAGCATCCTTCTACCGATA
>JAQMYJ010000008.1:3196261-3217156 GCA_030014305.1 Clarias laeviceps
CGTGTAAAATAATCGTGATTTCAATCATGACCAAAATAATCGTGATTATGATTTTTTCCATAATCGAGCAGCCCTACTTTGTATTACATTTGTGGTTTGCGAATCAAGGAAACGTATCATGGGTCTGTTTCATGTTAGACCACTGCTGTTTGTCTAGTCATAGTAAATAGACACCTGGACTTGTTTTAATCATCAGTGGCTGTGGTTCATTAAATCATTTAGTTGGATATTTTGCTATAAGACTAATACATTTCAAACTGTATGCTTGCTTTCCTGTGTGTTCTTTGCGGTGTCTTTTTCTGTCTCTCCTTTCTCTTCATTCTTTCAGTTCAAAGTGCATCATTCTAACCACAGTGCTGTCTTGTCCTTGTGCAGGGGTCGGTGGAGCCCATGCAGATCGATGCCGACCCTCAGGAAGACCAACAGAATGCCCCCGACACCAATTACGTTGTGGAAAATCCCACCCTGGTACGTTTTGAGTGCACTTAAAAAGTATCTCTTCACAGAAAAATAAAGGTTGACGGTAATGTGTACTGCTGCTTGATTGGTTTAATTTTGTTATTGTAATTTTATGACGCGTTTTGTCTGTTTAATTCTGGATGTTTACGAAATGCGGATTAAAGTTTTTTTTAAATCATGAATGTCAAATGTTGTTCTGTTCAACCTAATTCATTCGAATCCAGAGATGTTTATACAGGTTATGTGTTTATTATTTTTAAGGCAAGTCTGTCAAAATCCAGTGTAAGAGGAAGAATTTGACCCAAAAAGATCAAATAGGTTTGCAACAAAGGGTCAGATTGAACACTTTGCAGATAATATTAAAGGGGATAATTAGAAAGTGATTAAAACAGCAGCGAGTTTCATAGAAATGCAGGTTTATTTGTGTAGGGTATTTTTAGTTCACTGTGCATTACTACAGAAGCACTTTAAGTCCACCATCCACGTTTGCCACATTTCCTGTTTACTCAGCTAATAATATTTTTATGCTCTCCTTCTCCTCTAAAAGGCTAAAAGCATAGAAATTCTTGTTTTCTCAATTTTTGTGTGTGGAGGGGGAATCAATATCGCACGCTTTTTATTAGAAACAGACGGTTAGGTGCGCTCCTCATCAAAGCTCAGAACACATCTGGAATTGCACAGTGACTCATTAAGAATGATGTTTAGGAAAACAATTGCAGGTAAACACTAAAATCTGGTTGATTACAGAATTTCAAGCCTTTCTGATCCATAATGAACTTGCTTAAGTGTGTGTGTTGCTGGAATTACAGCAATACAGGGAATAAACTGTCTCTTATTACTTTTTCCACTTTGCCAGTATGTGTGTTCGCTGTTTTGTGCATCCATTTTCAATTAGTCATTCCTCCTTACAGGATCTGGAGCAGTACGCGTCCAGCTACAGTGGGCTGATGAGGATCGAGCGGCTGCAGTTCATCGCCGATCACTGCCCCCAGTTACGCGTGGAAGCTCTGAAGATGGCCTTGTCTTTTGTCCAAAGAACATTTAACGTTGACGTTTACGAAGAGATCCACCGCAAGCTTACTGAAGCCACAAGGCAAGAGCAGCTCCTGTAAATCCGCTATAATTTCTCTCTATTATATAAATACAGGTAGTCCCTGACTTACGGACGTTCGAGTTACGAATTTCCGCAGATACAAACGGACTGCGGTTCTGCTTGCGGTTCAATCACGGAAATAGCTCACGTGTATTGAGCAGAAAGAAAGACACTGCAGTGCACCAGATACCAATATTTACAAATGTATACAATATTTTCTGTGTTTAAGTAGATGTATAAATTGTCTAAAATCTATTGATGTGTGTATGTTTGGGGGGCGGAGGGGGGGTTGTGCGGAAGAAATAAGTCTTCCTCACCGGTTTCCGTGAACAGTCCGTAAGCACGATGATAGGAAACGGCTGTCCTGTAAAGCTGTCCCGATGGTGAATAATCCTAATTTCGGAGTTTACAGTCCAATACAGTGGAAAACAGCTGAGATAAAATGGCGTCCGGGATTCCCCTCGCGATTTAAGGGCGTAGAGACAACACTGTTACATTTGATGTATGAGATTAATTTCCTTAGGTGCGATTACGGTTTTTGGCCACATGATGGACTGCTGTCATAGGGGGGAAAGGGGACAGGTATTTAGTCAAGTGGATTGGTATGCTTTACATTGTATATTCATCTCAATGGCGTATACGTCTCCCTTTGTCAGACTTAAGAACAAATCAGACTTACGAACAGAACTCGTCCGTAAGTCAGAGACTACCTATTTATGACTTAATCATGTTTCAGGTTGCTATAAATCCTACACGTCAAACCATGTCACATATTATTGATATTATATACTGATGCAGTCAAATAAAATTTTCAAAAAGTTTGATGTTTAGAAAATCAGCCTTGTGCATTGTTTAGTTATTTGTAAATACAAACAGTGTTTGTGTGTGTGTTGTCCGCAGGGAAATGCAGGGAGTGCCAGACGCCGTTCCTGAAGGAGCAGTGGAGCCTCCTCCCCTCGACACAGCCTGGGCCGAATCGACTCGGAAAAAAGCCCTGCTAAAACTGGAGAAACTCGACACCGATCTAAAGAACTACAAGGGAAACTCAATCAAAGAAAGCATCAGGTACTTTATCTGTGTCTCCCCTCACGTCCCTCTTAAATTTTCATATGCAATTGTTGAGAACGTTTTGTTATCCAAATTTTTCTTCAATCAATTGCCAGAAGAGAGTTGACACTTGACATGTGATGCTCATTAAATATATTCTATGGTGTGTTTAGGAGGGGTCACGATGATCTTGGAGATCATTACCTGGACTGCGGCGATCTCAGCAACGCCCTGAAGTGTTACTCCCGAGCCCGAGACTACTGCACAAGCGCCAAGCACGTCATCAACATGTGTCTCAACGTAATCAAGGTGAGCCAAGATCTGTTAGCGACCTCTCTGGGCTCTTATTTTGCCTAAGGAATATAAACCGCCTGATATTTAAACCTTCATATTGAAATTATAGATGTTCAGTGAATCTGTTTTCTGATTCATGACTTTTTCCATACAGGTTAGCGTTTACCTCCAAAACTGGTCTCATGTACTTAGCTACGTCAGCAAGGCTGAATCCACTCCAGAGATAGCAGAGGTTGGTTAAAGCTGCACAGATGTTGTAAATAATAGAAGGATAATGTGTGAGGAGGAGGTGTAAATTATTTGTTTGTTGCTTTTGTTTTTTTTTTCACAGCAACGAGGGGAGAGAGATAGTCAAAACCAAGCTGTTCTCACCAAACTAAAATGTGCTGCAGGTACAATGTTTTTTCCATGTTTATTTCATATGATCATATGGCAGTATTGTGTGATTAAAGGATGGATAATTAGCAGCGTCAGTCGATTAATTAGACTTTGAAAGATGTTTACATCCAAGGTATGAAAAATGTAAAGCATTTAACACAGTCCAGTACCCAGGTAAAGCTTTTTGGAGTGCGTGACGATTCAGTAAGGCCATGTCCAGACGTATCTGGGTATTTTTAAATAAGGGACATTTTTATCTGCAGTTTTGACTTTCATCCACATGCAAACGTAGTTTCTGTCGTTTCGGCCCTTGGAAGTGAAGATTTTTCAAAACGCAGTTGTGTGTGTGCGTGTGCGTGTGCGCGTGCGTGTGCGCAGTTACTCACACATTACGTTAACAAAACAGAGGTGCCTGAATGTACTACAAAGGTCACTGCTGCTACATACAAAACTCCAAAGACACAGACAACGACGGCATTTTCATACGAGGCCTGACCGACTTTTATAAAACGCAACTGGTAATGTTTTGTCTAGGCTTGTGATTAGCCCCCTGTTGATTATGGATGCTCCTAACAGCACTTAACAGGGCATTTTCATGTGGACAAAAAAAGTAGGTCATGTGGACAGAATTGTTAAAAAAAAATAAGTAGAAAAATTTCTGTTTTTAAAAAGACCCGGTTACGTGTGGACATGGCCTGGATTGATTTAAAATTGTTTTGTTATGGGTTATTGTTGAAAACAATGCCTACCTAACTGGGGCTGGCTTTCACAAAGTTTGTTCTACTTCTCCAAGACTGATAGACACAGAGGCCTTGTAAAACTGACTGTTACAGAGAACATGCTTGCTTGTTGCCCACAGAGACCATATTTCCTTTCCTAGAAGGCACACAGTTCATAGCTCCCTCCCTAGAACTGATGGCTCAGGGGGCTACGCCTCCTTATTGAGCATTAACCATTGTAGAAGCCACACCTCCTTATCTCAGACTAACTACCCCAAAACCCATGCCAACTTCTCTAGGTCTGACTGGTCACATTTATCTCTAGGAATAATATAGCAGACACTGTGTGTCCTTGTCCAGGACTGACTAACACAAGATACCCTGCCTACTTTACTGGGGCTGGCGGGAATTTTAAAAAGAGAAATCGGACACTCGACGATTGTTTGTTTTTGTCGTAAACATTTCTTTCTTGCTACAGGATTGGCAGAACTTGCCTCGAGAAAATACAAACCTGCTGCCAAGTGCTTCCTGCAGGCCTCTTTCGACCACTGCGACTTCCCCGAGGTCTGTCTCCTTTTTTTTTTTTTATCATATTTAAAAGTGGTGTTTCTATCAAAATGAGATTTCAGTGCCGTTCATGTTGAATGCTTTTTTTTTTTTTTTTTTTTTTTTTACCCTCCCTGTGCTCTTGCAGCTTCTTTCCCCTAGTAACGTAGCAGTTTATGGAGGACTTTGCGCTCTGGCAACGTTTGATCGGCAGGAGCTGCAGCGTAACGTCATCTCTAGCAGGTACAGAGAAATGTTTCAGCTTTATTAATGCTAATTCTTTTTTTTATAAGCTTTTTCTTTGTTGTTTAATTGCTAGAAGATTAAGCATCTCTGTTACTTTTGCTTAACGGTATCCACGTATTGATGTCGCATCCTTTTTATTTTTGGTTCGTTTTGCAGCTCCTTTAAGTTATTTTTAGAGTTGGAACCCCAAGTGCGTGATATTATCTTCAAGTTTTATGAGTCGAAGTACGCGTCCTGTCTGAAGATGCTGGACGAAATGAAGGCAAGTGTTCCTGGTTACGGGAAAGAAGTGTACGTGACATTGAAGTTACAAGGCTGTTTGCTGAATGTGCTATGCTGATTGACTGTGCTTTGTGTTTTAGGATAATCTTCTCCTAGATATGTATCTGGCCCCACATGTACGAACACTGTACACACAGATCAGGAACAGAGCTCTCATACAGGTAAACTTTTTATTTTATTTTATTTTTTTTAAAGTGTACGTATAGCATCGATCATATCTAGTCTGAATTCTCGATAGTGTAGTGTGTTAGTAATTTACCATTAAATTAACTATTAATACTCTCAACAATTCGGGTTTCAAAGAATAATTGTGAGAAACAATATTTATCAAATTTAAAGAGACCTAAAGCAAACATGTAGTTTGCGTTTTAAGGCACACTTGTACCATCTGTATTTACAAACCCCCCCCACCCCACCCTACCCATCCCTTGGACATGTCTAAGAAAGGCTAGACACCAGGCATATTTAAAGAAGGAAAAGAAAGAAACAAAAACATGGAGCTGGAAGTCTAGTTTTTTTTTGTGCAAAGAAAATAGAAAAACCAATCAGCTCAGAAGGGGATTAAACTATACATTTATATTATTAAAAATAAAAAAAGGGAAGGAAGTACCCTCAACAGCTGTTTAAATTTCAAGCCTGAATCACAGATTGAGTAATGAATCTTCTCCAGGGGCAAACAGGACATAATATCCCTGAGCCACTGGGAGTGAGTGGGTGACTTTGCATCCTTCCACTTAAATAAAAGAGAACGTCAGGCCAGGAGGGACGCAAAGGACAATAATCGATGTTTAGCTGGAGTTAGATGCTTATCTTTCTCTCTAGTAATGCCAAAAAAAGAGCAATCAGGGGGCCTGGGTCAAGATTGCGTGTTAGTATGTGAGACAGGGTTTGAAAGACATCCCATCAGAATTTTTTTAAATCAGGGCATGTCCAGTACATATGAATAAGAGATGCCTCTCTATTCTTTTCTTTACATTCATCACAGCAAGGATCAACAAGTGAGAGAGCTTTACTTTGGAGAAATGAGCCCTATGTACATGTAATTACTTGTAGTAATTACTACAATAAAAACATATCAGATAATAAAATGGCAATGGTTTTACTTGTCATGTTATACATGTTTAAATATTTCTTTTTTTATTTAAGATGTATATTTTTGTGGAAAACAACCCTGTAGTTCTGACGTTTGTGTTTGTTTTTCTCCTCCACCATGCAGTACTTCAGTCCGTACGTGTCCGCAGATATGAATAAGATGGCGTTGGCGTTTAACACCACAGTGGCGGCGCTGGAAGACGAACTCACTCAGCTGATCCTGGAGGGGCTGATCAACGCTCGTATCGACTCTCACAGCAAGGCACATATCCCCCAACACACACACGCCCACTCGTCAGTTATACCGTCCTGCTGTCAGGCAAACTTGTCCTTTTTTTTTTTTCTTCCCCCAATTTCATTATGCTGATTGGTTGGAGTACATTGCTAAACAACCGTAAGACGCAGGTTGTCCGATGTCCCATAAATGTTTGTACTCAAAACCCGCATCAAACAAAATCAACAACAAGGAGTCCAAAAAACTTTAGTTAATTGAGATGACTGTGTAATTAATATGACAATTTATAAAGGGATTACACGCTTTGTGCACTATACTAAGTTCTATATGTGTGTTATGTGTCTGTAGATTCTGTATGCACGTGATGTGGATCAGAGGAGCACTACGTTCGAGAAATCGCTCCAGATGGGGAAGGAATTTCAGAGACGAACCAAAGCCATGATCTTGCGAGCAGCAGTACTACGTAACCAGATCCATGTTAAGGTAACGTCGTCTGTTCTCAACCTCAACACCTCCCATCCTGTCTTCATTTGTCGCTCTCTGTTTTATGAGCTGTTAAGCATAATAATGTACTAAAGCCAAGACATTGTCCCAGTACTCTCTTCACAAGACCACGTTTCAGGCTGCAGGTCACAGTAGAAACTGGAGCTCTGGTATCATCAGGACTCAAGTTTCTCACTAGGGTGAACTTTTTTTCAAACAAATAGGGAGAAAATTTCATGAAGGATGGAATGTCACTAAAAACAACCCAGTTTGTGCTGAACATCACAGTAATCACATAAGGATTTATCGACACACAACTAATCCCCACTGTCTGTTATCTCTTGCAGTCTCCACCGAGAGAAGGCAGCCAAGGGGAACTGACACCCGCCAACAGCCAAACACGAATGAGCACCAACATGTGAACGCTCGTCACGGAGGAGCGCACGGGGGGCCCACAGAACCATCGTAGACCCTCATCCTAGAGTTCAGTTCTGTTTCCCACACACACACACACACACACACACACACACACACAATCCACAAAAGAGAAACCTCACCACAAAACATGCTTTTAAAATAAATATACATTGAAAAATATGGTTTCTGACATTTATTTATTTATTTTCCCCTCTCTGAGTAGATTTAGATGTGCCTGGGACTTAATTCGCGTGGAATTTGATCACACTTTAAAAAAAAAATTTACAGTGCCATGTCAAATTTTGCAATTAATTAAAATTTTTATGTGCAGTGCACGGAATGAAGGTGTGAGATTCTGTTTAATAATTAGATTTCAATTGCACTCAAGCGGGTATTAAAAAAATCTACAGCGCCATCGATTGAATTTTGAGATGAACTAATTTTTTCCAAGGTCGAGATAAAATATATATTTATTTATACATGCAAGTGTTTTCCATTTAAATTTCAATGTAGCATGTCTTCTCTTCCCGTGGGCCGATTGTGATAAAACAAAGCCTATGTTACCTCAGGCTCGGCCAAATACACCTGTGAAAACCCCATTACAATTCCTACAGTTTTTTGTCCTTTTCTTCTTTTTTTTTACGTGATGCGAGCACAAATGGACCCAAAAAAAGAAATTCCAAAACCATCTTGATGTGTTCTATTATTCATCTTCTGTCCCCCCCCCCCAAATAATTTTGTTTCACAAATATCTTGAATGTACAGACATGCCAACTGTACAGTTTTATTATATGTATAGATGAGATTTAACTCGACTATCTCTGTAATATGAGGCAGATCTTGAAGGAGAGATTAGATTGAAAAATTATGATCTTGTATAGAACAAAATCAAACCTATCGAACCCATCTTTAATGTCCAGTCTTGTATGATGGATCAGTGAATCTATACTTAATGTTTAGTTCCATGTAAAAGTCTTGAGCCAACACTTAAAAGCTACGCACAAATTTTTACTATGTAGAAAAAAATTCTCCAGTTCATGTAAAACCCTTTTGTCTTTTTTTTTTTTACTCCTGTGCTGGATGATTTTTCAAAAGTTTTCAAAAATTTTTTCTTAAACATCTTATCTAGTTTTAATATTGAATAACAAACTGACTCTTGCCATGAATATAGCTGTAGATGGCATGGTGTTCAGTCGTCTTGAGCCAGTTCTCATGTCTTCATATTTTGCCAGAATTTCTTATTTTAATGTAATATTCTTGGGGAGTAGCTCTCCAGGCTTCTCGCAGGACTTTTTACTTTCATTTTCAGTCCAGTCCCTGGGCAGTTGCAAAGGAATGTTTTTGTTTGTTTAAGCATTAAAAAAAAAATAAAATAAACCAGTGAGAAACAGGTGCAGATGATCAGGCTGGTGATTTACGCTGCTGCTGAGTGGTTGGAACAGACAAGAGGGGAAATGAGGTTGCTGCGATGCCAGATATTAAGACAAAACAGAGCAGAATGTTAGGTAAAATAATTTTTAAAGTTTTATTCTTTGTAAAAACCTCAATGATAAAAACACAATGCAGTGAAAAATGTCACAAATGATCCTCAAGAGAAAAAAAAAAAAAAAAAACACTAAACGAAACAGTTTGTTGTACCTCAAGCGTTTCGAGCTGTGTTCGGATCACTGACGTGACATCCTGATTTCCCAAACGAGCCAAAATTCTCCCCATGTCACCGGTGCGACTGTAATCAGCAGAAACTGAAATTCGACTCCGGTGCTGATTTTAACGTGTGAAAATATTAGCAGTAGCCATATTGGTACCGGTTTGGGCTAAAACGTATAATATAAATAAATTAATTAAAAACAGCTGAAGTCTGCAGAAACAATCCCTGTATTGTCTGTTGCTTTTAACAGCTGAGTATTTAAAGTGTAAAACTGAGGTCCTGAGGTCTACAGTTTATCGTCAACTGTTGGCAGGGGTTGGGGGGCTTAGCTAAAACGATGTTGCAGCGCCATGAAAACCCTACGTACAAAATCTAGTCTCTGCACGATAAGATAAAAAAAAAAAACGATTAAAATTTGTATGTTAAGTACATCTTCCTGTCTAAAGTAGTTAAGTCCTTAGCAGCAGTATCGGGTTTCAATGCATATGTGTATACGTGAGGAAGATACACTCGTTTTTGTTGCGTTCACAGCGTGAGTTTACTCCACAGATACAAAGTCCGAGCCGAGAGACTCGAGAGGCAGAGCTTTAGGACGAGACCGGCGTCTCTATTTGGACAGCTAGCGCCTTCGTCTTGAACCTCAAGCCGTGACCTGCAGGGAAGGAGAAAAAGATGCTCTAATTGAAATGCTTAAGAAATGTATTTAAAAGAACTGCATGTGTAACGAGCCATTACACTGATTACATCTTATTAAAACTCTCCTAAGTCCAATTTATTATTGTTAGTTATTAAACTCACCTGGACAATCTGCAACTTCTTTATAGGCCTTCTTCTTACAGCAGCCGCGACACAGGTTAAAGACGCACTTATTTCCCTGTGGGACAGCGAAACGGTACAGATCTAAATACCTATAAATCCTGTCTTAGTCTCTTAACCATCATTTTTAGGGCCCAAGCACTATGACATCATGTGTGAAGGATTTTTTCCCCCCCCCACTCTTCAGGGGGTCTTAACATGCTCAAAAAGTTATGAAATTCATCAGACAGGTTGGCATGACACGGGGCCCTCACATGAGATTTGGCTACATAGCTTATACATACTCGCATTTATGCACACGAAACCCGGTACACATTTAGAGCGCATTGAGCTGAACAACTTTCACATTGCACTTCAACTCAACAGGAAGTCAGTTATTTTGGGTGGTTTGCAAAATGCACTCAATAGATTTTGATATACTCCTCCTAGGGGATTAATAAGATCAACACCAAACCTGGCCTAAGTGATCTCAAGACATTATGGATGCAAAATTACGGAGGGATTTTTGGTATCTCAAACGGGTCAGCCTTAAACCTATGCCGAAAAGTGGTTAATAATAATAATTTAAAAAAAGTTTTTTCCAGCATCTGGGGCTTTTTGGAGGTCTAGACATAAAATTCACCCTTTTTTAAAATGATGTCATAATGGTATTGGTATGTCCCTTTTAAATGCATGTGCCCATTGACTTTCTGCTGCACTTGATGGCGCAGGATGCTTGGGCCCGCTCATCGTTGCTCCAATCTTATTTTAAGTCATAAATATGTGTAAATGCTGTGGAGAAGACGATGACTTACTTTTGGATTCCCACATTGCTCACATTTGATGTACTTTGCTTCAGGAAAAAAAAAAAAAAAAAGATTAAATCTTTAGTAATCTGGACGACTTTTTTCATCCATAAGATTCACAGAATTCATAAAAACTGATCTTGAAATACACTCAACGGAAGCATAAAAACTATATACAGAAATATTGCAAAAATCGAACAATCCATCATCGTCCTACGTTTGAGCTCGGGGCAGAAGTTCTTCTGCGGGTTCCTGACTTTCTTCTTCTGCTTGTTCTTGGAGAGCAAGTCGTTGGAGCTGTCGCTGTCCTCAAGCGCCCTTTTCCCGCTCGCCATCTTCACGCCGTTCTCCATGCTTGGGTCTTTCGGCCTGCGCACAAGGTTTGCATCGTGAGTGAAGATGCTGTCGAACATCCAGAGACGGTAACTCCTGCCTCCACTTCTTATCTGACATCATTAATGATTTTTCCACCTGCACCATTTGTCACCAAGTCACCGGTTCATATCATTTGAACACAATCAGACACAAACTTGACCGGTTGAAGACACTGAGGGACAACAGATCACTGAACAAACTCCTGTCAATCGTGGAAAATCCATCCTACCCTCTACATGATCCCATACAGAGGCAGTGGTGGAGCTTCGCTGTCACAAAGAACGGTTCAGGAAATCATTTCTACCCTTCGCCAACACACCGTACGAAGACTCACCTTTATGTAACAGATGCCAATTGCAACTTGTATACATATCCCATTATTCATGGTCACTTTACGCACATGGTTTTCACTGACAATTTGCACATTTAATTTCTTTTTCTTATTTTGAATTGCCAGTTTGCACCCTGTTTTTTCTATATAGAATCTGCAATACTGTATTAATTTATAATTAAGTTATAATTACATTCAGCCCCCCCCCCCCTTTTCTTTTTTTTCCCCACTGTACCACTGTTTGTGTAATCCGCTGCTGTAACGCAATAATTTGTCTTACGGAATCAATAAAGTATATCTATCTATCTATTTATCTATCTGTCTAATAATGTCTATGATTAAACAATTCAGAAAAACTAGCATTACTGGCTATGTTTGCATAATATCTGTTGTGATAACCAAAAATTGTCTCTCAAATTGTGTTGCATTTAATACTAAAGTTGCTAAAATTATTTTTCAAAAATATACGAGGGGTGTTCAAGTCAAACCGGTACTTTTGACTGAACAGCCTTCATTTCTCTATATATTGCTACACTCTAATGCACTTATCCCAGTGTATCACTACACTAAAAAAAGTGCATTAAGTGCATAGATATAAGTGCATTAGTGTGGCAGGGGATTATATATAGAGAGATAATAGGAATTTTTACTCTCAAAACTGTGTTCTGTTATTCTGCACAATCAAATGTCCCGGTTTGACTTGAACTCACCTCTTATTTATAAAAAAATTAAAAAAAAAAGGGAAATCTAGTAAAATGACTACTAACTATTAAGAATATCTAAACATGGTGTTTGTTAGTAAAATTACATGACTGTGACTATAAATGGTAAAAATTATCACTACTTTTGTATAGTGTTATAAACATTAACATTTATCTAATTTAAAAAAAACAAAACTTGTGACCCTTCTTTTTTACATGCAAAAAGGAAATACAAAAATATATATTTTTGTAAATAAGTAAATTAATTTTAAAATAAAGTTAAATTAATACAAATATTGTCATTTAGGAAATAAATTGATGTATTAACACATACAATGTTAAATTCACTACTTTGTGTTTTTATATTTTCAGTTACATAGTTAGATTCATTTATTTGTCATTCATTTATTTATTTATTTTGTCTGGAGGACCTACTTGGTCGAATTTTGAAGCCATTACTACGAGCTAATAATAATACAAACAGTCCCTGACTTACGATGGTGTGAAAGTGATGCGCGTAACGATACTCTCTCGTGTTGGAGTGATGATGTGTTCTGAGCACGTTTAAGGACGGCTGTACAGAATTAAATGCATTTTTGACTTTAGATATCGTCAGCGCCATCTTAATTCGGGCAGCGACTGTAACTGTCTAGTAATATTACAAATTACAAATATCAAACTTAACGCAACAGGCTCTGTATCATAAAGACCGACTCACGGTGGTCTGACGTACGGCTGACAGATCCAGTGAGGAAAAGGCAGTCCGGTGTGATGTCGCTCCGATTCGTCCTTACCCATCTCCTCCTGTACAAACCAACAGAGACTCTGGACATGTAAAAAGTGCTACACATATAAAAGCATATAGGCGTTTATTAATGAGTTAGCCATAAAATATCAGTTTTCTTTTTTTTTTTGGTACCATGAATATTTTACGCTTTAATGATTTACCAAAGTAAACAGGCAGTTTACATGGACACAGTGCAGTGATTTTGGGATTCTTGAGTGTGTACCTGGCAGCGCTGCTTCAGCTGTCTGTTCACCTCCTCGATTCCTACCAAGTTTTTTACTTTAGCCAAATCTTCTCTCAGGTCCTGATGGATCTGCAGCCTGACGAAGGAAATGTAAACAGATGAGCATGAGATCATGAGATACTTTACAAAGTAAGATACTCTACAATGCAAGTATAACAAAAGGAGAGCTGTACTCTTGACATGAGATAACGTACTTGACAGTGTAAGACACTTCAGAGTGCAAGATAATTTACTAAGCAAGACACTTTACAGATTGAGATACTGTACTTTACACTACTAGTGTACTTTAGAATGTGAGACAATATACTGTACTTTATACCGAAATACTTGACAGTGTGAAATACTGTACATTACACTTGGAGGCTCTATAGTGAGTGACTCTGTACTTCACACTCTGAGATACTGAACAGTGTGAGATACTGTACTTTAGAATGTGAGACATTTTACTAAACAATGTACTTCACCCTGAGATACTGGACGAGGGAGACACTGTACTTTACACGGTGAGACACTTCATAGTGAGAGACATAGTATGTTCTACTGAGATGGTATCTTTAAGTATCTGAAAGTGTAAGGAATCAAAGTGTAAAGTACGGGTTAAGATACTATACTATACACTAGGAGACTATAGTGACACTGGATACTATCTTTTAGAATGTGAGACATTTTACTAAACAATATACTACTTTACAATGAGATACTTGACAGTGTGCGATACTATACTTTACACTGTGAGACACTTTACAGTGAGTGACACAGAAGTGACACTGAGATGGTCAAGTATTAAAAAGTGTAAAATATATTGTCTCTCACTGTTAAGTATCTCAAAGTGTACCAATACTATGTCTCTCACAAAGAACTGTCTCTCAGTGTCAAGTACAGAGTCTCACACTGTCAAGTATCAAAGTGTTCGGTACAGTGTGAGATGCTATACTTTACACTGTGAGACTCTTCATAGTGAGTGACACTGGACTTTACACTTTGAGATACTTACAGTGTGAGATACTGTACTTTACACTGCGAGTAAATTTACTAAACAATATACTGTACTTTACATGGAGATACCTGACTGTGTGAGATACTGTAGTTTACACTTTGAGGTAAGACTGCAAGATACCGTACACTGTCAGGTACTAGACAGTGCGAGATACCGTACTAGAGTGAGATACTGTACTTTACACTGTGAGACATCATATTGAGTGATTCTGTACTTTACACTCTGAGAAACCGGACACTGAGAGATAATTTACGGGGTAAGATTCCGCTGGTATGTGACATACGTGTGATGCCAGAGCTTAAAAAGATGAGCTCGGACGTGTGATAGCGAGCCGGGCGTGTGTGCCTTCACCACCTCCAGATATTCCTCCACCATCTCCCACACGGGTGGGTTACGGCCCTCAAACAGCGCCGGGTTGTGCAGGTTCCCCTCTGTCCATGCACAAAAACATAACTGGTTTATTAATGGAGATAAATTATAATAAAGCACATTCCTCCATCTTTTGCATAATAATCGTTTCTCTCTGATCTACTACCTGCACTCATGATGCCCTGCACTCCTGTTTCCTCCATGCAGCGCTGCACGTCACTCAGGTGCTGGATGTTTCCGTTAGCAAAAACGGGGATGTTTACAGCTTCTCTAATAAAAAGAATTTTTGAGCAAAATACACATACAGGTGATGATTTTGAAAACATAAAAATGCTGTTCTTTCCTGCTTGGGAAAGAAAACTAGAAAGTCTCACCTCACAGCTTTAATATGCTCCCAATTCGCCACTCCGGTCAGAGCTCCTTTCTGGTCTTTGGTTCTGCCATGAACGGTGAGCAACTTACAGAAAACAGAAAAAAAACAGAATGAAATCTGCACCTAAATCCACTGACGCACAGTTTAAATAGTCATAAATCAGTGTAATCAGAGGTTAATACCTGGCAACCTGCTTTTTCCAGCATCTTGGCATATTTGACTGTTTTCTCGACCTCTGGGAAAACCCGGATTTTGCACGTGATCGGCACGGAGAGCTTCTCGTTAGCCAGTTTAACTGTAAAAAAAAATATATATCAATTTCATATCATAATATTTTTTTAACATTGTCTGTATGTGAAGAGGGACATACTCATTCTCTCCAGCAGCTCCCACTCGTCCTGCAGGAATACACCGTAGTGTCCTTTCACAAAAGGGGAAAAAATAAATATATATACACACATATACACACAGATATTGTTGTATACGATGTTCTGTTATAATGCAGAGCTGAATACTGCACAGTGTGAGATCATTTACAGACTGAGCGAGATACTTTACCATGCAGGGTACTGTTCTGTGAGATCATTTACAGAGTGACATACTGTCCGGGGACAGACACTTTATAGAGCAAAATAGTGTATGGGAGGAACACTTTACAGAGCATGAGCCAATACATACAGTGAGATACTTTATAGGGTGGCGTACTGACATTTTACAGGGCAGGATACTTTACTTGAGACACTTTGCACTGTGGGATAATGTACTGTGTGAGATATTTTACAAAGTGGGGTACATTTTTCAAGATACTATACATTGTGGGATCATTTAATGTGTGAGACATTTTTTGCGAGCTACTTTACACCAGGAGATTATTTACTTTGCGAGATACTTTACACTGTGGGATAATTTACTGTGTGAGAGTTTACAGAGTGAGATACCTTTGTGAGATCCTTTACACTGTGGGATAATGTACTGGTAATGTGAGATACTTTATAGAGTTAGATACTTTTGTGAGATACTTTACACTGTATGATAATTTACTGCAGGAGATATTTTCCAGATAATTTAATGTGTGAGATACTTTACAAAGTGAAATCATTTTTGTGAAATTGAGATTTTTTTTCCCCTGAGATACTTTACACCATTCGATAATTTACTGTGCGAGATACTTCAGAGTGAGAGACTTCTTGTGAGACACTTTACACTGTATGATAATTTACTGCAGGAGATATTTTCCAGTGTGAGATACTTTGTGCAGGATACTTTACTTACAGTGTGTGCAACATACAATGCTTTACAAAGTCAAATATGGTGGTTTATTTTGATACTGTGACATTCTATAGTTTGTCAGATACTTTACTAAGTTGAATGTTTCGTATAAAACAAATATAGAAAAAGTATATACACCATTCATAGAAAAAAAATTATATGTGATTGTGTTAGAATGTGTGATGATTTTGACATGCAGGTTGCACAAAGCTAAACTGGTTTCCATTATGCTGCCTTAGTCATTTGAAATAAAGTTACCATTTTGTACATGACATTTTTGGCTGAGCAGTTGCTTTAAGAGGATTGCACATAGTTTTAGTAACAGTTTTCTCTGAAAGTTTACCTCTGGGCTCAGCCTGTAGTGGATTTAGTATACGGCCTCACTTATTGTGTAAACATAATATATATTTAATTACACAATGACCTTAAAATAAAAAGCAACAATAAATACCCCGTTTAGCGATCATCTGAGGGCATCCTAAATTGAGGTCGATGGCGTCGCAGTAGTCCTGAGCTAAAAGTGCTGCTTGGACAAACACCTCTGGGTCGTTTGCACAGAACTGTGGAGACAAATGACAGAGAAACATTGATGGTATGGTGCAGTCAGAAAGTCGAGCTCAGCTCTGTTTTAAAATTATTACTTCAAATCATTCGATATCTATACAGTTAATAACACAATTAACATCAGAATTATTTGAACGTTAACGCTACAGTTATTGTCACATGACGAGAGGTCTAAATTATGATATGGTGTGTTTTGTTAATGACACAAAGTGAACATCAGGCTGCAGCACGGCCCACCACGGGGAACTTTTCCCCTGAATAGAGTGAGAGAACTTCCCCCCCTGAAGGTGAGACAGGGGTGCGAGAGCTCACCTGTGTGATGAGAGGCCGGTCCTCTGGACTCACTTCGCTGAACAGATTCTCTCGCCGGTAGTTGGGGTCGCGTACAAACACCTGCGCGTGCAGCATGGGAGTGTAGCAGAGCTCCGCCCCGTGCCTGCGGCTCAGCAGCCTCCACGCGAGCTCGCTCTGCTCCACCATGGGCGCGAGGACGAAGCGTGCAGCGTGAAGAGTCGTCCTCCAGAACTCAAAACCCTGCAGCTTCTCCATCGCCTTCAGCAATGAATAATTATAATTAAGTTCAGCCTTTATTCTTTACATATCTCAGCTTTTGGTAGTGAGTGCAGGGGTCAGACATTATACAAAGCCCTGGAGCAGTTAAGAGCCAAACAGTGGCAACTTGGCAGAGCAGGGGCTCGAACCGCCGACCTTCTGATCACTAACTCACTGAGCCACAACACACTCACTCACTCACTCACTCTCTCTCTCTCTCTCTCCCTCACACTCACTCACTCACACACACACACACCCACCCTCCCTCCCTCCTACTTTATTTATTAGTGAACTACTAAACATTAGCACCATCTGTAATGGTGTCCAGCTGTCACACGTGACCGGAAATAAACCAAAACATCGCGGCGAGTTTAATATATTTTCCTGAACACGATGAGGCGATTAACGCGGGATGTTTTATATTATATGTATTATATGCCATGTGGTGAAGCATAAAGTTGTGGAATGAAAATAAAATGAGACTTACAGCTCAGACACGGCGCTGCGCTCTCGGTGGTGTGTTGCGCGAAAATGGGTCCGTGCGGCAACAGCGGCTACCGTTAAAGTGTTCCGGTACAAAACAGTACAAACTCAATACAAAAACTTTTCCATTTTTACCAGTTATTTAATTTTATGTCCATAATCGTATTGTGTATATTTAACAAACAAATGACAAACAGTACATTTCCTCAGTAATATTCCATCCTCTGGAATATTATATATTATATTCCAGTATATATTGAACGTTACTATAGTTTTATCTACTATTCCATCTACGTCAGATCCTGAGATAGCAATCCAAAATTTTATGTAATAAGTCAGAATTTTAATTAAACAATCAGAATTGTGATGTAATAAGACAGAATATGCTGTAATATTGATTAATTTTGATGATAAAAGGGTGTATTATTGATTAATGAATGAAATAATTTAAAAGAATTACATTATGATATACTAAGTCAGAATTTTTAGGTTGAAAATCTGAATTTTGAGTTAGTATGTAGAAATAATGAGGTCAGAATTTTTACTTTTGGATATGCTTACTGTTTTTATTTTATTTTATATATGTTAGAAGTTTAAACCTACTCTACATATTAAATTATGTTTTCAGTTTTAAAATGTAATTAAATTTAAAGAAAAAATAATATTTTAAAAGGTTAAGATGATTTATAAAATCATATAAATAACATAAAACAATGTTAAATTCTATTTCCTTTTTTTAAAATAATTGATTCTACTTAATTATCTTAAGTAAGGTAGCCACTCCAAATTGTAAATTTTAATTGCCATTTTGTCATCAAAAAAAATTGTTTTGGTCATAAATATTTTAGAGTCATTTCAAACCTAACTACAAAGTTCAATATTAAAAACTTTTCATTTGTCATAGTATATGGCCTTTTGTCCACCTGCACTACCTTCATAGCCCATAAGGGGGCGGAAGCCTCCTAGTGCACTTTATGTTGGGCGCACTTTGGACACGTTATTTTGTCTTGATGAGCAAAACAGTGACATTGCATTGATTGGCCACAAGGTGTCACTAGTTGCTTTATAAAAATACACTTCAGCAGTTTTAGTGTATGTTTGTCTCTGAGCTCGCGCAGACCAGCGCGTTGCCGTTCACGTGATTCTCCACGTGCCCAACCCTGCCACGTGACTTTAATCTCAGCTTCCTCAGTCATTGGCAGGTCGCTAACCAATCACACGCCGGCATGCAAAATAACCGATCCGCGTGACTGTAGGCGGTCCTAAACGTCGAGCTTGTGTTGAACAGCCTCGTAAGGACACGCCTACTTCCGGTTCCCAGCCGACTGAGACGGGAAGGAAAATGACTGAAGAAATAAAAGAAAGACCCGCCCCCTATTGTAGTGTCTTAAACAGAACCCTGTAATTTCATGAAAAGACGTTTAATGAAAACAAAACAACTTTCAAATTGGAATTATTATCCTGTTAAACTGAGAAATTAAATGGCAAAAAATCTTAGAGTAGGTATACGTTCAAGGAATTGTGTTTAAAAGAGATACTTCATTTTAAAATGACTAGAAACGGTGTATTTTAATATTACATTACATTTAAAATCAGGTATGATTACAAACCATAACTTATTACATGCGTGCTTTCCTGAAATTACATTTAATAAAAAAGAAGAAAGAGAAAAAACTAGAAATTGAATAATTTTCTGTAAATACACATATAAAAGATAATCTTTAATTTAAAAAAATAAATAAATTGTGAAAAATAATAATAATAATTAAAAAAGCCAAGGACACACTAGTACATTTTACCGAAATTACATTTTAAAATTAAATATTTATAATAATAATAATCATTAAAACAGCTTTAGGAATTGTGTACATTTCTCAAATGAAACTTTTAAATGAAGATGTTTAATGGTAGTGATGTGTCCTGATGATGAGTGTATGTCTGTGCGCCCTCCCTGTCCGGGGTGTACCCCGCCTCGTGCCCTAAGTCTCTTGGGATGGGCTCCAGGCCCACAGTGACACTGTATACAGGATTAAGCAGTATAGACAATGGGTGAGTGAGTGAGAGTGAGTGTCCTAATGATAATCCGTCTGTGTTTTCCATTATTAATATTTTAATATTTAATTATAGCATGGTGAATTGATTTGGGCGGTATGGTGGCGTAGTGATTAGCACTGTCGCCTTGCACCTCCTCAGGGTTGAGGGTTCGATTCCTGCCTCGGCTCTGTGTGCGTGGCATGTTCTCCCATGCAGACAGGCAGATTAGGTTAATCGGCATTGCCAAATTGCCTGTTGAGTGTGTGTGCCTTACGATGGATTGGCACCATGTTCACGGTGTACGATAAACCCCAGGACCCTGCAAGCCTACATACAGGATGAAGCAGTATAGACGCTGAATGAATGTTTGACTTGTTGTTCTCTTTTGTTTAGATTTTATTTGAGATATTTTTGCATAACTGTACAAATTTGCATGTATTTCATAATTTGACTTTGGGATTAATTAAATAATCTATCTATCTGTCTGTCTGTCGACGGATTCAGTTGAATCTAAATAATGGAATTTACAGCAATGTTTCAAAGTCATTTCTTTATTAGTTCAGTTAACAAAATGGGTGAAATGTACACAATATTAATCTGTAATAGGACCAAATCACACTTATCATTATTTTTTGTCCTCAGTTTTCAGTTCATGTCTTTTCTCTCCAATTTCTGACCAGATCTCCCCCCCACTATACATTCCTCAAATGCACTGCCTTCTTTAGATTTGATTTATAGAGAGTTGTGGTTCTTTTTGAACTTTTCATTCTTTTCAAACCCGTCTTTGTTGGTTTGTCCTTGTGGTTTAGATTGTTGTCATGTGTTGAGATACACCCACACCACACAAGGTTTGATGTTGAAAACATGCTTGATGCAAACCTTTGCACCTAAAATAGAGATAATGGTTCTAACACCACAGACGCGCCAATATTTTAGAAATAAACAAAAGTTACCTAGAACAAACATTTAAAGATTTACTTTACCTGCGATTTGCGGTGTAATTATAAGGCATTGTGTAGTGTACAGGATAGTCAAGTTAAGTCAAGTAGGCTTTTATTAATGTCATTTCAAGCATATACAGTTCATTACACAGTGAAACGAAATTAGCAACATAAATTAACAAAACTAGCTAAGAACTATACAAAAAGACAACATAAAGTGCACTAGGAGGCTAAGAATCCTCTAAAGAATAACTTGTTTATACTGTACACTACCGTTCAAAAGTTTGGGGTCACTTGCAAATTTCTTTGTTTTTGTTTAGTGATTTATTTTCTAC
>JAQMYJ010000008.1:3219499-3233780 GCA_030014305.1 Clarias laeviceps
AAAATCGATGCGAAATTTCACAGGAAGCCAATGCAATGTGGATAAGATAGGGGTGATGTGCTCGTATCTTCTGGTTCTAGTGAGGACTCTCGCTGCTGCATTCTGGACTAATTGAAGCTTATTTATGCACCTAGTTAAACAACCAGACAGTAAGGCGTTACAACAGTCCAACCTAGAGGTGATAAAAGCATGAATTAGTTTTTCTGCATCCTTTAGTGACAATATATTTCTTATATAAAGTGTGTAATTTGATGATATTCTCAAATAACCGGTTTAGTTATATAAAATTTTAAAATGAGACTGATGCACATGTACATCTCCAGTCTGTTTCTTACATGAAAACTTCCCTAATCTTCCCTTCATCAGCTCATAGTCGTGTTTAACTTCTAAATCACTGAACGCTTGGGATGTCATGAATAAAGTCTCTTAAATATAAACACAATAAATCTGAAAAAAAAAAAAAATCTCCCTTGCTTGTTTTGTTGGTCAGAAATGTGGAGTGGAAAAATTGAAAATCAAATAAATTCCAAAACATTTCCAGTTTCTGAAAACTGATTGCCGGGGGGAAACTGCACTTTTGCAAAGGGGTGGGTGTTCAGGGGCGGTTCATTTAGAGACACAGACACTAAAACAGCATGCTTAAAAATGAACGAAACAGAGAGAAAATCAAGCATGTCACAATACACGGTCTGAGTTGTATTTCAGATGGAACATTAGCACATACAATTTGGAGACTTCTCAGATGTTGAATACAATATATGAGCTTTATTTTGCTTCATTCAATCGCCCTAAGTAATTATTTTATGGCTGTTGCTCCAGAGTCGACACCGGGATAGATGGTCATGAGGAGGAAACACACCGTGGATTGGACGCTAGTGCATTGCAGCGCACCGTGTGTGCACACACACACACACACACACACGCAAACACACATGAACTCTCATGTTAGTGCCAGTTAAGAGAAGCATTTCATGGCCTGGCAACTGTTCTGGAGGGGAGATGACACCAGAGAAACTGGTAACCCACCTCCACATATCCACCCAGTCACAACATGGAGGTGTCTCTTTACCTACCTGTCAGTTACGTTGTGTTCAGGCAGTGTGTGCACTTGGGTTTTTCCTGGGTGTGGCTGTATTTATCTAGATTCAGAGTTTGACAGTGCCTAGCCTTAGCTGACTGTAGACTATAAACACTTGTTGTTGTTCTTTTGCTATTTAAAAAAATTCTGTGTTCGTTTAATTTGAATTGTGCACATTTCCTGCTAGATTACAATTTCTTCCATAAAGGTTCTACACCACGCTCAGAGTAGTGTCTGGCTGCATGTCTAGACTGTGTACATTACTGATCCATTTATCATTCCAAAAGCTGCTTCCTCACTGACACAAGGATGTGCTGTTTTTACAACAGGTTAAACCTGTATGAACTGGGTTCAACACTATGGTTTTGCATAGGACACACCCTAGAGAGCACAAACACCATGAGTCCTTGTCCTCTGTAACATGAGCAGCTTAAAGCTTCCATACAATAGACCAGTCAGATGGGATGACTGCAAAATGTCTTATAGGCTTCTGTCCTTCTTTTGTATGACAGATAAATAAATAGATTACCTTCTGCGTTGATGAATTGTCTGTAACAGCATCATTGATAGTAGTGCTGCTGCATACAACAGGTTTACAGTGAAGCACTTATTTATTGCAACAACACATTATTGTTTCTATAGAGACTTGAGTGAAGATGCAAATATTTCAATCTAGTCGTGGCTTGAAAAAAAAATTTGTATGAAGAACAACTATCAGTATGTTTTCAGGTCACTATACATTTCACTCCTTGAAAGGAGGGGAAAAAAGAGGATACTGAGTTTATGAGTGATAACATTCACTAGCTTGTCTAGTGAATATTCCACACCATTACATGTAACCAAAAACGCATGAAACACATGGTGTATCCTTGGTTGCTAACTTAAACTTACATTGTCATTTTTTGGCAAAATGTTATAGTGTAAAAGGAACAAAACACTTCAGGGTGTGATGTCATCCTGTTGTTGATCATTTTCCTATAACAGCAAATCCTGGCATATTTTATTCAATATTTATTTGACTTCTGGGATATTTGTTCAGTAGTTTTCTGTTTCATTATACAGTTTAAACTGTTAATAGAAGTGAAGAATCCAATATTTCAACTTAGCTGTGATTTGAAAAGAAGGAATTTCCATTACAGCACATGACAAGAGTCCTGTGTAAAGTGATTTAAGCCTAAAAATTAAAAAAGGAGATAGAATGTTGAATTGGGGACTGTTTTGTGGGAGTTGCTGGTGATCCATAAATTTAAAAGGAGCCATTTTTGGTTGTATAAGAGGAATAAAACACACAGGTTAAGCTTTTAATGTTCTTTTTACATTCTGTAAAAGTGCTTTATTTTTTTCTACACTGAACAAATACCCTCCAGCCTATTTCAAATTGAAAAGTGAAATAGGCTGACGAAGTATGATTTAATCCTAATATTTTTAAAAGCAAGGTAAAATGGTGAAGTGATGACTGTTTAGATTCTAAAATGTAAGTGATAACAGGAACCAGCTTGTTCTGTGGGAGTTCCACCACATTAAATGTAATTAAGGCGGCATGGTGGCCTAGTCATTAGCACTGGGACCTCGCACCTCCAGTGTCCTGGTTCGAATTCCTGCCTCAGGTCTGTGTGCATTAAGTTTGCATGATCTTCCCGTGCTTAGTGTTTTTCCTATGGGTACTCTGGTTTCCTCCCACTGGCCAAAGACATGCAGGTTAGCTTAATTGATGTTCCCAAATTGTCTGTAGCGTGTGAATGCATGTGAGTATGTTGAACGAAAGTCCTACCAAGGTCGTAAAAACATGAATAAATACAAAGGTCATCATTGGCCATTATTCCCTAGTTGGACTACAGACGCTCCTAGATGGATGTGTGGAAATAGAATTAAAAATTTATAAAAAGATATATTGGTGATTAATAAATTTTTAAAAAGGTGTCATTTTTAGGAATTAGCTGTTTTTTTTAAGAGGAATAAAACACAGGTTAAGCTTTTAATTATATTTTTACATTCTGTAAAAGTGCTTTTATTTTCTCTACACTTGACAAAATCCTTCAGTCTATTTTAATTTGAAAAGTGGGAATTTTCATTACAGGACATGACAACGTGTGATTTAATCCTAATTATTTTTAAAGCAAGGTAAAATGGTAAAGTGATAACATTAACCAGTTTGTTTTTCCATGACTCTCACTCACTCACTCACTCAGTCATCTTCTATACGGCTTTATCCTGTATACAGGGTCGCGGTGGGCGGAGTACACCCTGGATGAGGTGCCAAACCATCGCAAGGCATACACGCACATACCCACACTCACACACTACGGGCAATTGGTGAACGCCTATTACAATAATCTGGATGTCTTTGAGCCGTGGGAGGAAACCGTAGCACCTGGAGGAAACCCACCAAACCCACCCATGCACCAAGCGACGAGCGCTAACCACTAAGCCACTGTGACGTCTGAGTTCCTTGACATTAAACGTGATTAAACATATAAACACAAAATGTTGGTGATTAATTAATTTTTATAAAGGTGTCATTTTTTTTGGTAATTAGTGGTTGTATAAGAGGAATAAAACACACAGGTTGTGCTTTAAAGATTGTTTCTTATTCTGTAGAAGTGCTTTAATTTCCTCCATACTCGACAGATTGTCTCCAGCCTACTACAATACAGATTTTTTCAAGGTTTATAGCACGACTAAAAGCTTCTAAAACAATATTTTAATGCAGTTGTTTAAAAAAGTGAGATTTTCATTACAGGACTGACTGAAACGAACAAAAGGAACCTAGCATCAGGCGAGCCTTTTGTTGTTGTGTAAGTCGTCCTCAAGCGCCCCGCCTCCTTTTCTAAAAGAAAAATCCCCAGCCAACCAATCACGTTCGATCTTCCCCGCTGTTGCTATAGGAAGTGACGTCGGCACGTACATGCCGTAAAGACGTCAGACGTAGACGGGCTGTAAAAACCGTAGAGCGACGGAAGTCGGGTAAAGAAGGTTCCGGTGTACACATCTAAATTTGTAATTTTCTTCGCTCTCCAATGTAAAGTAAATCCGTATTCATCCTTTTTAAACGCTTCGTTTTTAACAAGAAAACACCTGGAGCATAAATTTGACGCTTCAGACTTTATGTCGAGCCCGATATTGTGACGGTGCGATGTTCGGAATGTTAAAAAACAAATGGTGAAAAAACTCGTACAATTATTGAAGGAGAATTAGCCTTATCGTTAGCTTCAGTGTAGCTTAGCTCAGCTCAGCTGTTGGAGCCTGGGATAGGGGCTTTGAGGACGGAACAGAACGACAGAGAATATATATTTCGCATATTATTTTTTATTTTAATTTTTATTATTATTTTTTTAATCAGTGTAATTACATATACGTTTCGCTTTATATTTTTTGCTAAAGCTAGCTGTTTTGCTAGCTGTGTAATTGAGTTATTTTTATACGATGGAGTTGAGAGTCGGGAACAGATACAGGCTCGGGAGGAAAATCGGCTCGGGCTCGTTTGGAGACATTTATTTGGGTGAGTAAATTATTTAAAAAAAATATGTATGCGTGTTTGGTTAGTTTAACGTTATCTTGCTTGATATGTCAGATTAGTTGAAACGTCTAACGGAAGCTCTCGTGCTAGTTTTCTGTTTGTCCGTTAACATTTAAAATTCAATCAGATTTCTTTCATTAGAATAATTTCCGGTTTATTTAGCGATTTTTCTTAAGATCCTGACTACACCGTGTTACCAACTCAGTCGAGCTTCTTTTTGCTTAGACTTCTTTCATGTTTGTTTAACCAGGTTAGCTGGCTAGCTTTAGGGATTAACACTGCTAGTTAGCGGCTTGAATTATACATAATTATATCCTGGTAATAATCACGACATATTGTCCTTTCTACGTCATCAGACGTTCATAATGTTAGATAACGAAGAGAAAATAAACGTGTTCAATAATGATAAAACAACACAAGATATGTGTTGGATATCACACACGCACACAAATCATAAGGTGTTAGTGTACATGAAACTGCACTCATTCACACTTGTACACCTCTTATATATATACATATACACCCTTATTCAGCGTTTGCACGCATGAATATGTAAAGCCGTTATACACTTATACACACATTTGTGCACATCACAATAACATCTTGTACACACTCCTACACAAATATCTTACACGCGCCTTATACACTCATGCATTTTGACACTTTCATACATTTATCAATTTTTGTATACAACCTCTATATCTATGCAACTGTTATTCATACTCATGCCCAACCTTTTGCACTGTTAAACATTGATTCAGCTTTTCTCAAACTTTTATAGAGACTAAAAGTGTTTATACAGTTTTAAACATTTATAAAGCTGTTATGCATCTCTTATGTTTATTGACCTCTTTTACAAACCTAAACACCTCTTATACACTCCTAAAGCTATACACACTTCATCTCTTCTACAGACTTAAACACTACCTATACATTTATAAAGCTCCTGTACATACTCATACAAAGCTTATATGCTGTTATACAGCTATACCCTCTCAAACATTGATACAGTGCTTATACACACACTAATACATCTATACAATTCTATGTTTATAAATCCATTATTCATGGCTTAATTAGCTCTTCTACAGCCATAAGCATCATCAATACAGTCTTTTACGTCAATATTTCTTTTACATGCTCATGCAAGCTTATTCAGCCCTGCTACACCCTTCGTATACATTCATAAAGCCCTTGTATACACCTGTTCACCCTCATTCAGTCCTTCTACTTATTTAAACATCGGACATACTCTCTTGTACATTTATAATGCCTTTTATAAATAATTATGTAGCTCTTGTACAGATGAATTTGTAAAATATACATTTATGAAGCCTTTACATGTTCTTATATATTCTTATACATTTATTAAGCCCTGAGACATGCTTGTACATGCCTATAATGTACCTATCAGCTCTTCCACAGATTTAAACATGCATTTATACGCCCATTACACACACATTTATACACTTGTATGCGCATTTATACATATAATGCATGCTTGTACTCCATTTTGTTCACACTTTTGTACAAATCGTAGACACCTAAACGCATCCATACACTTTTCAAACTGTGTTGTGGTAAAGTGCCAAGTATTATGCTGCAACACAAAAAATTTAATTGTTTCAAAACAGTTTCTGTAAACCCCTTAGTCTTTTAAATGTTTATTGAAGTATTTGTGACATCATCGATTCTTTTACTAATTTCCTGTGCCCCTCCCCATATTATCGCTAACACAGTTACAGTGACGTTTTAATAAGACTAACGTGCTGTTGGTGTATTTAAAAATGTGAACTTTTTTCTTAATTAAGTTTCATTTCCCAGTGATGTTTAAATATTCTTTATAGTAGATACATCGCGTGCTGACCTCAGAGTCCCAGTATGCACTGTGGCTCCATGAGTTGCTCGAGTTCATGCTCTGTGAGATGGTGTGTGATGCATGAGCAATCTGAAGATTTTTATTATTTAATAAAAGTTTGACCGTCTGGTACAAATATGAAGGTGATGACTCTTTCTCGAGGTAATATTAAAGTGCCACCGCATCACTCTGTTTCAGTAGCAACGATGAAGCAGGGGCTAAATCCCACTTGCCACACTGTCCGCATGGGATTTATTTTTTTGCGTAATCTCTAAGGTGGAGAAAGTGAATACGACCAGCCTGCAGAAGAAAGACTTAAACTCCCCGCAAAGCTCATCAATGATCGGTTAAATATACAAGCCGTTCCTAAACCTCATTATGACTAGATTTTTATGCTAATTATCTTAAGTCCAACGAGGTGTCCCTGACCATTACACACATTTCCCTCAACATGCCGAGCTGACGTCATTAAGAATACACTAACACAGCTTTGCTTTAACATATTAAAAGTATTTGAGACTCGTACCAAGCTAGAGATTTGTTTAGGTAAGCAGTATTTTTGTCTGTGAGGAGTTATATTTTTTTTAAAGTCCTGAGATCACTGGCTGAGAGTGAGTCATAGGAAACAGGATGTATACACACACATGCATGTGTGTACACATACACACGCAAAACAGCCTGTGAGGAAGTCAGTGTCGGGTACCAAGTGATACTCGTGTTGTAGTTATTGAGTGATTGTGGTTGATTAGTGGTGTATATTTTTATCTTGTAATTGTTGTTTTTATTCTATCAAGTCTGTACTTTGGATACTTTTTTTATGTGCTAGACGTTACTGTGAAAATAGTGTCTGTTATGATCTTAGGTTTTCAAACACAAGAGTTTAAGTAGTGTTTTAGTGAAACGATTAGTCTACTTCAGTCAACCCAAACAGGAATAAAACGACACAATACTCTTATTTCTATAACGCTGCTTTATAATTATCTAAAGTATCAAGAGTAGCGATGGGTTCTTAAATAGTTCTCGTCTTCCTTGAAAGAAATATTAATTCTCTTATTTCTGAAAGGTGGATGTGTGAGTACATCAGAGTGCTTTTAGATAAAGAAACAATCTCTTGTATGAACCTTAGTTTTTGTCTGTTAAAACTCAGTGTTTTACTACCTAAAGTGGTTCTCTTTGTGGGACTCTTTGTTGTCCCATTGTTGTAACCCTTAAAGGTTCAGTGTAGAACCCTCCTCCAGGGTGTTTCCCTAAATAAAAGTGTTAATTTGTATAACGCTTGGGTCGTGTTAAACAGGTAAAGCTCTGGGGGAACTTCAAGCGTTCTACCAGTGTGTTCTCATGTAGAAAGCTTAGGTTTTTCCTTCTGGTAGAACCATTAAGTTAGATAAGAGTGTTTTTCCTCTCTTTGGTGTTTTCTCATTTTGGACTCATAGTTGGAATCCTTAAGTTCTGTGTAGAACCATACTTCATAAAATTTCTTTACCTCAAAGGGTTCTCTTGTAGACAGATTGGGTGTTGTTCTCCTTGAAGTTACTCAAGAGCATTTCCCTATTCAAGTGTTCACATGGAATGTGTAGTCCCCATCTCTTTTCGAGAACCCACAACTGTTCTGTGTGGAATCTTGATCCAGAGCGTTTTCCTATCATCTGACAGGGTTCTCTTAGAAGCTTTGTGTTTTTTTTTTTTTTTAAAGGTTTGCTCAAGAAGTGTTGGTTCTGGTGCACTGATGATGTAATACAATCTCCGCTATCATCACGTGTCTTTTCAGCCAGCTGCTCCTCTCTTCACTTGCCCTATCTGCCCTTGGGAGTTCATTAGTGGAGACCAAAATGGAGCCCCTGGTCAGTTTCTCCTTAGTGTTTGCATCTGATCTGTTTTTTCTGCACAGGTGGGATGAGGCTAGTGTAGCTGATAACGAGGCATTTGGAAACTTTTGGCATATCTTAAGGCGGTTCCTCATACACGCGTCACAAATCAGCAGAGATAGTGATAAAGTTGAAGCTCTGTGTCTATTTGTCAACATTTGGAGATAAAAGCATGTCGCACAGAAACCACGTCAGGAAGTCGAAATGAGATAAAGCAGAGGTTTGTGCCGTGGTGGATGGAAGCTATAAGCCTGCCGTATATACTAGCTCCTAAAGCTGAGTCAGAAAAACACCCTAAATTTTATTTTGCATCAGTGCTTAAACAAATGGCTAGCATAGCAGAACGTGCACCATTTTCTACCTCGTCTTCATTATGTTAAAACTCTTCCCGTGATTACTCAGTGTCTGGGTTCCTCTAAAGGTAAATTATTGTAATTTATGTCAAGATTTTAAGTTTTTCATTTGATCACCGCTCAAAGCTGTGGTGCAAATCAAACTGAGTAAATTTCTGGCAGAAAGCATGCTTTCACTGATTGAGTACATTGTGTTGTGTAGATCTGGACCAAGAAACTGATTTGTGTAATTATTTATTACTGTTGATTTCACTCTGCTGCTGCTGTTGTCTAGGCCTATCATTGTAATTTTCTCTGTGCACTTACTAAATGCTTTGCTTGCGGTTTGTGTTTCTGAACAATAGTTATAATTAGTGGTTATGCACCAGTGGACTGTCCCGTGACCGCAATAGGCCGGATTTCAGCTGGTCATCACCGGTCAGTTTTGTATATAACTAATTGTTCACAAGCACGCAACAGGAACACATCTACTCCATCATGCGGAGGTCACCCCGTAAAGTGTGTGCGCAATAGTTCAAGAGCTCTTGTGTGCTGTCAATTATAATAGTTCTTGTAGGGGAGGGGAAAAAAAGTTGCATTCAGACAAAAAAAAATTAATTTGAAATCGGAAACTGGATAGACCAAGAAAATTGTCAGTTTAGCTCTAACATTTTCAGAGTCATCTGGAGACGCACATGTAAACTTGAGGTAATATTGATAACCTTAAGGTGTATTTATTAAAAAAAATCCAGGCTTAAAAATACTATAACTGAAATGCTTTGTTGGAAAGAAAGAAGGACTGAGAGATAAGGAGACAGTGTGTGACAGCCAAAAAGGGAAAAGATGAAAGCAAAAAGAGAGTGGGACATAAAGAAAAACTAAATTAAGGAATGATTTTAATTTCTTAAAAGATTTGATGTAGTTAATGATTTCACCTTTTTTTTTTTTTTTTTTTTGCATCATCCTGATCGTAGTTGTATGTATCAGATCAGAGAATACTTGAACAAACTATTTTTTTTTTCATCTCTCTCCATCTAAAAAAATATACTTGCCATGTGAAAAAACAACCTTTTATTTATTTAAAAATTTTAATCTAAATGAGAAATAAATAATTTGACAGATTAATGAATATTGACGATTAAAGACAACAGTCTGAGCTTATAATAATTTTTTTAGCTGCTAAAAGATATGTATCCAAAAGGTCTATTGTTTGAGTTTTATTCATCACTGCATCGTAAAATTACCACATACTCTGGAACCGATTATCAGCTCATACCCATTTTCAGACTCTGAGTCTTAAGCCCAGTTAAAAATTTTTTTTCCTGCTTTAATTTCCACCCTGGTGCTTGACCACTTTGAGCTCATCGCTTGGCCATCTCTCTGCGATTTGAGCTGCGAGATGATTTTGACCAGAGCGTGTGATGAGACGTTTTTTTTTTTTTTTGTTTGTTTTTTGGGTTCTTGATCGTTGTACCCACACGGCAGTGCCAAGGAAATGTCGCAAAGGCCCGGAGAACTAATCCTGTACAGATTGCTCAACATGAGCAGAAAGTCCTGGAAAGCACATGAACAAAATGCTTCTGGAGTTTGTGTTTAGATATACTTCCTGATTAATCAGTCCTGGCCAACGTTTGACATGAAGCTACACTCGCGCGCAGTGAGAGAGCTTAGAAATCAATCAGCTGGGAATGCAACAAACCAAACAAACATGGCTCTGTAATTCATCGATCTTTTTTTAAGGCATTGAGACTCCTCACTGTACCTTTTTTTTTTTTTTTAACTAACTATATATAAAGTGTATTGATATGTGCGATATGATGTAGTCCTTGACGGAGTGCTTTAAATAAACTTTCTAAACCAATCACTTGGTGATGAGATGTGCTGCAACTCGTGTTTTTAGCGCGACTGCTCAAAAATAAAACCGTTTAAATAACCAGGGGATTGAAAAATGTGGCGGTGCAGGTGATGTCACGGTGTCCTTAATTGGCATAAGAACGATTATGAATTGCGAAATGTTATGCAACACGGAGATTCAACACGTGTACTGGAAACAATCGCAACCTACTTAGTGTGGTGCTTATGTAAAAAGCCCCAATGCTTTCCTCAGGCTCCTCACACTGAGGGAGTACTCTACTCTGATGAAGTGCAGCTGGGGCGTGACTAGCTTGGGCAACACACACATTGCCAAAGAGGCTTTTTGGTTTTTCTTGCCTGAAACAAATCACATTAACTCAACATTTTTGTGCTTAATAATTAGAATTTTACCATCATGTCAGACCAGGTTTTTTTTTTTTTTTTCTCCCTTTTACAGCACATTGATTACGTGTTTATGCTTTATTACATAACAAAGCTGCAGTTTTGCTGATGCCATCCAAACATCATCTGTCAAGCTCACATGCACACTCACTCAGTGGCGTGGAGAATGGAGAACACACTTGTTTTGTTTTTCTGTTTCACCCTCTCTTAAGCCAAACTAGCAGAAACACCGGTTTGGAAAGTGTTGACATGTGCCTCCTGATCTGATCACAAGTACACCTTGCCAAGTACAGGCATGTGCACAGTGCGATGTGTTGCACTCGGTCACTCAGACCACGTTCGGAGATGATCTAAGATGCACGTAGCCATTTGTAGAGCGAATGTGCCAAGTGAGGTGGTTACCCACTATATAGTGTGACATTATTTTTTTGGATGTTTTTTTCCCCAAAGTACCTTCTTTACTCTTATGCTCGTGTTACTTACCAATCACACAAGTGCTATAATCATTTACTTTTTGTTAAACTTTGTTTTATGAACGAATTCCCATCGCTGTTATCAGGCACGTTTATGCTGTGTAAAGCTAACTAGCCATGCTCAAGTTTGTTTTGAACCAAAACGTCGTTTTTACTCATGTCGTCCAGCTAAAAAGAAACCTGAATGTCTCTACACAATGCTTTTTTTTCTCGATAACAAATATTAATGGTATGTTTGCATCAAAATGATGAGGGTGATCAGTAAGGCTTACAGATTGTGATGTATGACATGAGTGATGTAAAGAAAATACTGCTCTGATCTACTTTAAAATGGCCACAGAGTTTCTGGGCTGAAGAGAGAGCTTTCATTTATTCTGTATTGTTTATAAAATCAGTGTAAGTAAACTTTGATGGAAGTAAACCACTAACGAAGGAAAATCGTAACCTTGATAGGCAGATAAATTATTGATTTTGAAGGAAAGTTGTCTCAAACGTTTGTAAATACTAGCTGGCCTACAATGATATACTTCTACTTTGACAGCCCTGTCATGTTTGTCATGTTACTATATTTGGTAATAGACTCATGCAAGTAATCAGTTGATGTACCTGTACATAAATATAAATTAAATGACAGATTAATGCTGCTCATCTGGTTTGTTTTCAGACCGAACCAAATGTATACAATATAAGATTTAGATAAGATGTAATTTGTTTACATACTTTATATCTCAATGCTTACTGCTTACCGTATATCGTGTTGCCCCTGGCTACAAGTGGTTAAATTTTTTATCTAACTAACAACCATCATTTCATCAGTAACACTTAGCAATGATTTTCTGTTATTTTGGTTGCGGTTCCTTTTAGATCAGGATTTGCCCCCATTTTCCCCTCCAGAGTCGGGGGAGGAGGCTGAGCCGCAGCTGCTTGGGGTTTAAAATGGACGAGCATATTGATCTGCTTCCTGGAAGAGACATTGGGGTTTTCAGTCTTGTTTTGCATCCTGAAACGTCATCTTTAACGCTAATTTACATTTTCAAATTCACATCCATGTTTGTAAAGCCAGAAATTGTAAATGTGATCTTTTTTTTGGGTTGGGACAAATCACAATGTTGTCCATCAAACAAGACATATTCCGATGTCTGCAGGAGCTTCATATTGTCATTGGTTAGCTAAATACATGTTTTTGTTTACTAGAGATGTCACTGATCCAGTATCTGACATTGGGTTATCTGGTTGATACCAACAAGAAAATATAAAAAAAATAAATTTGACCGTGACTTCAATTTTAGGAAATGTATTTTTCAAGTTTTTTTTATTTTTTAAATTTTTATTTTAAGAGTTTTTCACATTTTATATTTACAGTATTAACAAGAGTATAAAATTATTTCTCAAATAACAAAAATAAATAAAGCCAAACCTGTTAAAGTTTAGGAGATAAAAAAAATTTAAAGAAATACAAGGAAAGAATGAAAAAAAAAATCCCAAATTATGTAAGGTTCGGTGTAAAATTAATTTTGTTGTGCCAATTAATTTTTTTTTGGTAATAAAGTTACGTTAACAATGTGTCACAATGTGATGTATTTAGTTCCCCCCCCCCTCAATCTATAAACATGTATTTATGTTTAAGAAGTTTTGTTTTTCTACACAATTTCAAATTTTTTTTCACAATTACTTTTTTTCTAATCATTTTGTAGATGCTTTTCAGAGTTTTGTTGTTTGAAAGTTGTTCACAAACTTGTATATCTTGATGACTATCTGTCGTATTACAATACAATATTTTATCACCTACCGCTTTGTATTAATACAGAGATGCTTTTGCTAGTTTTGGCATTATATTTATTATTCTAAGATTTTTTTTAATTTTTAGAAAGGACATCGTTTCAAGTGCAAGGTGTCATGTTAAAGTCCGCTTTGTTGCTCATGTTTGCAAAACAGGTTTAAATATTCAAAATAAACGTTCAGGAAAAGAAATTCCACTCAGTCATGCTGCACATAGTTGACTTTACACTCTCTGCTTGTCGGAGGAGAACGCCGGTTCCTTGTGAGTGAAAGCAGAGCCGTCACAAGAACGTGTCTGAACTTGTCCCGGGGTTTATCAGTTTCGTCGTCTGAAGGATTCGTCCTACTGAATGTGTCTCTACACATCTACATTCCACTGCCGTGCTCCTTCACTCTTCACGCTGTTCTACCGGCTTGAAAGTTTATACGACGCCAAAATTTACGATCTAGGAATGAGTTACTTTTTTTATTTTATTTTTCTCTCCCCAGTTTGACAGTTAGCTTATGTTTCATCTTGGGTCACCTAATGTTCTGAAGTTTTATTCGATTTTACTATTGATGGTTTGTTGGCCAACATTATTGTTGTTATTATAAAGCAAGTTATCCTAATCAAGAAGTTTAAGAGATATGTGGGTGGATTTGACTTTTTTTTTTTTTTTTTTTTTTTCCCTTTCTGCCCATGTTTGCAAATTCTTTTATTTAGGATTTAAATAAGTTCTGTTCAAGTGTTGTTCAAGCTGCTGACATGCAATTATTTTTGTAAATCTTACTTGTCCTGTAGGTTAGCTATTTGCCCTCTGAGTATCCCCATTGTGACCCTACATGGATGATTCCCCCCCCCCCAAATCTACACAGTCTTGCCATAAAAGATTGACAGACAGGAGTGCTGCGGAAGTTGTTGTTCACTTGTCTGTTTTGTGTTCCTTTCAAGAGATGTGTGCTTGGGCGGTGCCCTTGGCTTACGTTCTGCCTCTGAAGTTACAGGAGTGTGTTTTATTTTATAATTTTTATATATAATGAACCCAAACTGTTGATTAACAGCAGTGACGGTCCTGTCAGTTTATATAAAAATTATCTAATCACAGTTTCCTGTCGCTTGCGGGGGGGGGGGGGGGGCGGGGCG
>JAQMYJ010000008.1:3249032-3263961 GCA_030014305.1 Clarias laeviceps
AAGCCGGGGGTTTTTTTTTTTTTTTTTTTTTTTCCCCCCTCCCCCCCCCCCCATCTTTTCCTCACACCACTCAGCGCTGCTTTAACCGCCTACAATCCTGCTGAGCTGCTCGAGTTCAGATGCTTTTTTTCTTTTAATTCCTCGCTTGTGTAATCGGTGTGTGCGCGCGCACACAAGCACACAGGTACAGAGATTAAAAGTGGCCTCAGCTTCACCGAACGAAAACCTGGGGCCTTGTTTATAAACCAATGGGGTTTATAGGAACGTATGAAACGGTATAGAGGGCTTATTCAGCATTAAAATGTTTTAACCAAGAAGAATGTTATGATGTTATAAAATCACTTTTAATCTTTGAAGAATAATAAATCTTGTTGCATTTTGTACCAAATCTTGAAGTTAGTTAGTTAAGTATAGAATCGTTTCCCTCTTATTTACGTTTTCCTTTAGTAAATATTACTGATTGTTTACATGACTGACAATTACATACAGTACTGTGGGTCAATACTTTTGCACAGTACTGCATGTATTATTCTATACTATTCATATCGCTTAAAGAATTGTGATGTTATATCGCACAGCCTTCAGGTTTCAAGTCACAACCTTCGACTTTCGCAGCTATTTAGGGTTTTTAACTAAATTATGGTTTTGTCAGACTGGTAACATCGCAGATCTACACACACGCATGCACGAGGACTTGAAATGAAAGGATGCCGTCATTCTCTATGTCTGCAGCCAGTTCATCTTCTCATCACTCGCTCGTTTAAACCGATAATGTCGGTATTTTGGTGTCTGAAAATATTTATCTACGACCTGAATTGTTAGTCATGTTTTAGGAAAGAAAAAAATAATAATTATCTGTTTATCGTCTCCCATCTACGCATAAACGAGGCTCCTGGTCTGTCTCTGGCATGCAGTGTGTACTGTGTGGTGTGTATGTAATGTGCATGCAGACTATTTCTTCTTCACTGCTGCTGGCGCATCCTGCTTCATGTTTGGCTGCTGTACGCTGTTGTGGAAGTTGAACAAGTGGCTGATTTTAGCATTGAATTTGTTTTTTTTGTGTGTAAACGTGTCCCCCGGGAGAAACGTGAGATGACGTGATGAAGCTCCTTTCCACCAGTTCGCTTCCTGCTCCAGAGGAGCTCCTGTTCTACAGATCCACCTGATTGGCTGAAATCAGGACGACCGAGTTCCTGAGCGTGTTTCCGTCTCCATGTGTTCAGTAGAACAGGAACTCCTCCAGGAACTCTGCTTTTCCTTCAGACCCTGGTGAAAAGGTGCTTCGTTGTTGCTTGCTCTCAGGAGTGTCTTCTCCTCTTTCTCTCTCGAGGCGAGACACCGGTGCAAACAAAATATCATGGTCTTTCCACTTCCTCTTTTTTTTTTTTTTTTTTTAACAGCTCCAGATGTTAACGAGCAGCGACGTGGTTCGCACGTACACACACTGAGTACTACAGTCTCTTAAATTAATCACGGATCTGTTTAAAACCCACTGATTTTGTAGCCTCACTCAGATCTCCGTCTCTGTCAAGTGTTTTGCATGCGCGCGCACAGCAGACTTGCACAAGCCTCGATACTACAAGTAAGAAGATCCATGTTGATGAGATACGATTGTTGGTTTGGTTTCTTTCCCGTTACATTGCTTCATCACTTCATCTCTAGCACTCTCTCTCTCTTTAATGATCTGTCCTTCTTAAATCCTATATTTCTAATTCAGTCTGTTTCTTTAATTCAGTCGTTCTCTCTTGTCTAGTTCTTTGCATCCCTCTAGTTCGGTCTCTTCCTAGATGTGTCTCTCTCTCTCTCTCTCTCTCTCTGTCTCAGGACATCTTGTCTGTGCAGGTCTTAATTTCTCTCACTCACCTTATTTGGTCTGTCCCTATTTTTCTCTTGATGTACGTCCGCAGTTTTAATTTGATCAGCAACACTTCGGGGTTAAAAATTATAATTTTCGGATTAAAAAAAGTTTTCATCCTTGGCCTGTCTGTCTGCGCACATGCTGAAATGTCTGTGCACGTGTTCCTACAGTAACCCCGACTGTGTGTGTTTGTGTTCCATCAGGCTCTGTCCCGCGTCACTCCGAGCGGCCTGCAGTCTGCTGTTCCTCGATGAGTGTCTGCGCAGCCGGCCGCAGTCACCCCGAGCAAATCAAAGCCACACACAGACTCGACTTTTTATTTTCTCAACACACTAACACAAAACTTATCGCCGAGGGAGACGGAGACAAAACACACACACACACACACACATTGTCACTCTGTCTCTCTCTCCGACACACACACACACACACACACGTTCTCACGCAGCCACACTGGAACTCAAATCGAACAGCCGAGGCACGTCGTTTCCGCGTGCTTCTCTTCCCTGATCTACGAAGACCTCGGAAGTGGGCGGGGCATTCACACAAGAGGGAAGGGTTAACGACTTTTCTCTGCCCGTCAGTCATGTGTGGTGGGCGGAGCCATCACAAACAGTGCAACAAAAAAAAAATGAAACAAATCCTCCACTCGGCTTCAGACGGAGCTGTACTTACTGATAGCCATTGATCTTGTGTTTCTCTGACCTTTTTTTTTTTTTATTATTATTTTTTAAATACTTATTTTTTCTCCCCCCTCTTGTTTATTAACGAAGATTAAACTCAGTTTTCACCAGCTGCAGGTGTGCTGATTCATGGGAGCTAATCTTTGAAAAGTTCTCACAAAAAGAAAAAAAAAATCAGGTGATTAAAAATGGAGAGTAGAAAACAAGATAGCAGTCGTTTGATAAGGATGTGTTTTTTTTTTGTTTTTTTTGTAAAAAAATTTTTTCGTGCAAAATCCAAGCTGTTTGACGTTTTTTGACATTTAGATCAGACCTGTCGTGGAGAATAACCAGTGTTTTTGACATTTGCTCTTTGTTTGGAGGCGTGAATAAAATAACAGCAAAAAAAAAAAAAACGATCAGATCGCAGTCGCACCGGAATTCTTTGACGATTTTAGTGTTCACGTCGTATTATTTTATTTTATTTTTTATTTTCCCTCCCCTTGCATTCCCAGAAGCTGTGAAGTTCACGTTGCTGCTCTCTCTATCCTTTTTTTTTTTTTAATCTCTTCTTTTTCGATCACAGGACGTCTGAGGTTTGTGATTTCGTGTCCACGTTGTGCGTTTGTGTAAAAAGACAATAGCATGTTGATTTGGGGTTTCTTGATGCAACAGGCCAGGGATTGGATGAGGATGATAATAATAATAATAATGGTGGTCTTCGAGGGACGGTCATCCACACCCTTTAATACAAAAAACTTTTTAAACGTTTGAGTTAAATGCTTCCCGGGCTCTTAGGTGAAATCATGGGCGGTGCTGTAGAAAGAAAAGCGGCAGGTTCTTCAGCGTAGTCGAGTGTTTAGGCGTTTCTGTAGTGTGTATGTGTGTGAGTGAGAGAGGATGTAGTGCTGAGGAACCTTTCACTCCGTTGTCATGTATATAGGACGTGTAGTTGATTGCAAGGTACCATTTCCCCCCCTGTAGTCTCATCTGTCTGTGTGTATGTGTGACGTTAGTGAGTGGGTCAGACTGTAGTGTTTAGAGGGATGGTAAGGACTTTTTTTTTTTTTTTCCCTCCTCTCCAAAAATTAAGTCTTTCTTGACTAAAACTTAACACAAGCGGCTCCTGTGCGCCTGAGAGCACACATTGGAATCGAGCAATTCTGGGCTTTTATTTTTCCCTTTTCTTTCCCCTCCATCTGCCTGATTTGATCAACGCAATTACCACACTGTGCTGTAATCTGATGGGAATCTTCCTGCTTGGGAAGGTTACTTAATTTTTCCCCCCTTCATTTGTATTGCCACTGTATTTGTGTATTTTAAATTGTGTAAATAAATTAATAAGTACTTGTATGCTTGAGGTGTTGATTGATTTCTCACTCATCCTGGCAGAAATTTATTTCCATAACTCATGCCACTAGTGACTCATGAAGGTACTGCTTTAAATTTATAAAATGTCCATATTTTGATTTTCTAAAACTGCTTTGCTTTGACAACACAATGGTCACATTAAAAAAGAATTGAAATCCTGTGGTTTTCATGATGATTAGGAAGAGTTGCTCTAAAATTAAGCTTTACCTCAAGTAATCCTATTTAAACCGCTGTGTGTTTCAACATCAAAAAAGTAAAAATTACTGTGTAGACAGTTTTAATGTAACAAACCAACAGTTAAACTGGACAATGCTTTGTTTATTAAGAGAAGGATTCAGTGGACTGCACAATAAAATGTGACTTTCACATTTACAAGAAATTATAAATATTTTTTCCAAATCTGCCATCACCTTCGTTTCAGCAAAAAGAAAAAAAAACTTTATACAATCATTAGAAAGACAACAAATCAAACAGGAAATAAAGCCAAAAACAAAGCTGGTGCTAAGGTTAAAGACGCACGTTAAATCTGTTGTGCGGGGTGAGAACTCAAAGTGGGTTGTTATATTGTGACAAGGAACCCGTGAAACCCAGTGAGCGCCAACATCTCTCTTTTACTCAAACACTAGTGAGCCCATCTTTTTTTTTTTTTAAAGAAACAAATACTGTACCTCCAATATCGGGGTCAGATGCTCACTCACTTCCTGTCTCTGACTGTCAGTTTGCTCAGACTTTAAAACCGATGACTAACAAAACAATAATTATAACTTATGGATAAAACATTGATTACAAAACTTCTCCATGAACACAGACACCTCTATGCTGATTAAACTTAAAACAAACAGATCGCCACCTTTAAATCCTATCAGTACGACCAGTGTCTCAGACAAAATCGATTAGTGACCGGACCTCGAACAAAAAAAGAAAAAAAAACTCCAACCCCAAAACTTTTTCACCCCCCTAACCCTAACCCTAACCCTTCCCCAATCACCTCAAACTCAACATTTTCTTCATCTCTATCCACAGCTTAGCTTACACATCTGCAAAAAATGTAAAAAAAAAAAAAATAATAAAAATCTTCTGTGAAAGAAACCATTTGGATATCAGACACGAGATTAATACAAGCCTCGAGAGAGAGAGAGAGAGCGGGAAAAAAAACATCACATTTCCTTTCTAAGGCAGAGTTGAATCAGCGATCTAAACCTCACTGCCCGGGCCAAACTTTAGTCTGGAGATTTAAAATAAATAAATACATCTATGTGTGGGGGGGGGGCTGGGGTTTAAGGATATTAAGGCAATGCAGTGGCGTCGTCTTCATGCTCCTGTAGCCTGCGCCGTTCTGGACGATTCGATGGGGAAACAAAGCAGGATGTCAAAAAAAGAAGGTTTTATATACTACTCAAAAAAATATATTAAGGAAACATGTGTCCAAGTGTTCCCTTAATTTAGATTTTTTTTTTTTTTGAGGAATATACATTGTGGGGGAAATAAAATGAAGGACGCACCGATTTGATCACACACAGATCTTAAATAACGCTTTCAAACTCAGATTCTCTCAGGTCCTCAGGAACTTGATGTCGAAACAAAATGGCTGCGTCAAGAGTTAAAACTTCTAAAGCGCTGCGCTTATTTTAACTTTGAATGACTTGAACTGTTGAACGAAAACACTCACATCAATCAATAAAACTACAGACAGATTCGGCTTGCTAAAACTGTAACACTTAAAAACATGTTTATTTTATTTTTTTTCTTTTAGTTAGCAAAAACCTAGAAAGCTAAAGTGCTGTAGATTTTTTTTTTGCCCATCAGGATTAATAAGCAAATTCATCTGTGTTTTTGATCGATCTAAAGTAAATACTTGTGTGTTTGGGTGTGTAGCAAGTGTTGCTTTAGCATTTTAGTGTCTAAAGTCGGAAATTACGAGCTACAGCTTTTAGTCGAACGGAGTGCCGTGTTATGATAAGGGTCTGAGAGAGAGAGAAGGACCAACGTGGTGATCCACGCAGTGTGTGTCTCATTGTAACAAATTAGTTTTCCTGTAAACCTGCAACCACATCCGGTTCTTCACACACGTCCTGACGAGGTTTAAAACGGAGCAAGACAAAAATGGCTGATAAGAAAAAGAAACTCTTGTTAGCTAGCGGACGGGACGTCGTCTCAAAACTTTTTAAAACTGTCTTAAATAAAAGCAGAGTCAGAAACTCAGTCCTGCGACGTGTGTGGTGGTGTTGGAAGAAAAGAAAAGCCTAACAAAAACAAATCGGTGCGTCCTGAAATAAAATCTGCTGCTGTAGATCAAATCAGATCCACACACACAAACATGCACAAAGAGACACACAAACGCCTCCAAGCTCCATCCTGCATCATAAAACCCCCTCCTGCAGAGGAGAGCACAACTCGGTCAGTGCAACGCTCAGAGGAGGACAGGAAGCCATGAGGGGGAACAAAACAAAAAACCACACACACACTGAAAGGAGGAAAACGGAGGGAGAGGGGGATTCTGGTCCAGAAATTCAAGCACATCTTCAGGGATTAGTGAATATAAGCTCTGTAGACTGCAGACATGTCGTTGTCCGACTGGTCCAGCGCCTTTGCCCTCTTATACACCTGCAGAAATGAAAAAACACACACGGTTTAAGATCCACATGGTTCATTCAACTTCACAGCATCATTAAATGTCAGAGAGCCTGTGCCATTAATAAACGTTTAACTTATTTTATCATAATGTTACAGACTTTCTGTTGCCTGGTGTGCATGTGCGCGCTCAGCGTTTTTAATTGCTTAAAGTATTTGTACTTGTTAGATTTTATATCGACTTATTTTGATGTAGGTGTATTTTGTGTTTCTTTCCGCTAGTTAAAATTTCTGATTTTTATTTATTCACTAGACGTGCCCGAGACTTCATTCACGTGGAATTTAATTGCACACTCATAAGTGCGTATGAAAAAATGTACAGCACCATCTGTTGAATTTTGAGAAACCCCATTAAAATTCCTTCAATAATTTTGTGTTCCATTACTCATCTTACATCCACACAATTTTTTTTTCTCGCAAATATCTTCAAAATGTACAGACATGTCAACTTTACAGTATTTTTTATATATATATTTAATTGTTTCCTCATATGTAGTAAAATTATAGCCAACTGATGCTGTTAAGGAGCTAAAATTATTACTACCACTTTACAATAATGCGGGGTGCCAATACTTTTGACTAGAGGCCAATTGATATTATGCACAGGGAGCCAGTGATGAAAATATGAAACATCACTGATGCACGAATGCTAAAAAAAAATATTAAATTCGAGTGACCCAGCGAGTCTTGAGAATTGACATTGGTTACTTGTGGGCGTGGCTTGTATATCCGGCATGTTTTTTTTTTTCTTCCCTGCTACAGTCTGTTGTAGGACGCACTACGTCACTGACCTGTGTATCTTCTAACTAGTTAAAGACAAATGAACTAACTCTAGTCAGTGTGGAACTCAGGGAACAATGAAACCTCTTTTCGTTTATTTATTTACCCTCCAGGTTAAACAGGAAATGAGAATTAACTCCATGTAGGAACTAAAATTGAGTGTGGAACTGAACCTCAGATCACACACACACACACGGACATGGGACTGGTGTGAAGACTTGCAGGTCGGTTGTCACTATAACAGTTGATTCGTGTCGATTTAAATCGCCTGATTATTATTGTTAGTATGAACACACGCACACAGAGACACACAGTCTTACCTCGTTTGCAGCCGCCGCCATCGGTGTAGGGTGATTAACAGAGTCCCCCATGGAAATAGCTAATCTTAAATCTTTCTGAATGTGTTTTAGGTAATAATCTGGTTTGAAGTTGCCCTGTAAAATATCTGAAACACAAAAACAAAATCAGCATTTTATTATTTGTTAGAAACTGACTGAATGCTACAGCATGTGCCAGGAATCTGTTCTCGGAGTGTACAACAAAGATGAACCATTCTGTTATAAAACACGAATCGAGAACGCCTCGGACCTGAAGACGTCAGGAAAAATAAATCAAGTTACAGCCTTGACTTTGGAGTGTTACCCAGCTCAGACATCTGAGACTCCTTCCATAAATGCTGAACAAATATCAATTTCATTTGTATAGCGCTTTTTACACAATCAAAACAATTATTTAAGTATGTATATGCATATCACATGCACACGCGTCTTTTAATCGCCAGTGAACGAGCCGCTGCTACAGAAACTAACGGTTTATTAAATCCTGCTGTCAGTCGTCTGAATATCTGACCAATCAGAATGGAGAACTCGACATATCTACAGCTACATGTTCCTGTTCGACATATGAGCGTTTGGGCGGAGGCTTTTCACAGGAAGTGAAAACAAGAAAGAGTGAGATGGAGGGAAGTCTGTACTGTGCGAGTTTACATAATATCATAAGAGTGAAATCACAATACTTGTTAGAATGCAATCCTTATATTATGAAGAGGATGGATATAAATGAAGATCTTGCTAGAAAGACTTGCTAGATAATAATGGACCACCATGTCCTTCTGTAGATGGTGGACTGAGGGAGGAGTCCAGGGCTTACAGGAACTACTGCTGGTCAGCTCTTTGGTGCTGATAGAGTGCATGAGCTGTACGATTTTACATACTTTTCCTTTTCTAGTAAGACTAATGTACTAAGTAACGACTAAGATATCGTAGATTTCTGATGACGCATACAAGTTAAAACTTAGGGTCTAAAACAAATATTAAATCTTAAACAAACTGACCAATGTGTGATCTTTAGTCTTTTTTTTTCTGTTCATTTATTTATTTAAACCGATGTTATCTTAACGTGCAGCTGGAAAGGGGAAAAAAAAAAAAAAAAAAGCACATATTCTACCTTCTAAAACTATAAATTCTAACTCTTAATTGTAGCATCTTCATTTATAAGTCTCAATATTATAAAAAAATCCTTCTAAAGAAACCCATATTTTGGTTAATAAACATTCTTTGTATGGGTGTATTTCATTTCCAGGTCACACACCGCCCCCTAGTGGTGCAACAGCAACAAGGAAAAAGCACACCTCCTACAAGCTTAGGTCATTTATTTTTTTTAAACAATTACTTTCTCCTTTTACGGAATCAAATTTCGATACCTCTCAAATCTTTTAGCTTTTTAAAATACATTTTAAAGCCTGTAGCCAAGTCTCAATCATCGAACAAATGGTCAAGCTCAGTCAGTCAACTGTGTGATGTGTCCCGTCACCCGGCTGGAGATTCAGAAATCACTCACTTTGGCATTTCTGGTCCACGAACGTGCTGGCCATCTGCCCCTGACATAAAATGTCCAGGAAGGTCTGCTGTGATTGGCCAGTGGCCTGAGCGAGGGTCAGCCCCTCTGCGATGGTGGCCATGAAACTGCCCTGCACCATGTTGAGGATCAGCATCATCCTTGCCGCGTTGCCCGCCTCTCCTAAAAACACACACATCATTACCGTTAATTACAGTCATACAGCAAAACAAGCCAGACTGTTCTATAAAGTTACTGGAGAAAACTAAACTCCACCCACTTCCTAGGAAATCGTCCGGCATAAAAAATAAAATCAGTTAGTTTCATATTCATCAACTGCGCCATGCAGATTATTTCTGTCCTTACGATACGGCTGATTAAAGTATGCAAAGATGTAAAAGCAGGAACGTCTCCAACAGTTTCACATCAGGGATTCTTCCAGAGTAAGAGATTCCCACATTTTCAAGCCCCATCAATCATCCAGATGTCGATTTTAAACTTAAATCATTAAGATTACATTGATAAAGATAACGTTGAGTAGTAAGTGATTAAAACTAAATTAAACGAAAAGAGATGGTGTCGTAATTTAAGAAAATTTAAAAACAAATGACTTCCCAAACAGATTTGCATATTTTTTTAGTCCTGTTGTGAAATTTAACAGTTTGATTGTAATCAGGATCAACGTCATCATCATGAGTCTCCACTTCGAGGTGTGTGTGTGTGCACGCGCGCATGTGCGGTACCTAAAAAGAACGATGTTTTGCCCATTGCCTGGAAGCAGCTGCTGCAGTCTTCGTAAACACTCCGATCTCCCGCTGCGACGATGACCAACATGCCGTCGTTGGAAAGCTGCTGGCTGCCTGAAACCGGAGCTTCCAGGAACCGGCCTCCTCTGGACGTGATCACCTTTAAAAAATTTAAATAAAAATAATAATAATAATAATAATAATATTTAAGTAGAGCAACTGAAGCACAGACGGACACTGGCACAGAGGCTAAACACCAATTTAATTATTAAAGAGAATATTTGAACTGAGTTTTTAAAAAAGAAAAAGAAACAAAAAAACTTTAACAGACCTCCACACTTTTGACATATTTCTTCAGAAACATTAGTTACTTTAATTTGTGTTAATCTTTGATTTCTAATTCTACATCTCACACACACTATATCTCATTGACCTCATATTAATCTGCAAACTGGAAACACACCAGTGTTTTGCTCATTGCAGTACGACTTAAACCTATTGTACAACAGCACCCTCTACTGGTAACCGTAAGCATTTTTTTCTTTTTCTATCCTCTTCAGAAACCTCTTTTGAGACAAATCCTAGGGACACTGTACACACACACACACACGAGGAGGGAATAAACACTGCTATCCATCCCACACCATCAGACAGACAAACACATTCATGCAAACTGTCTAATTGAATTTTCTGGTGTGCCCTCTACTGGAATCCTCCGGTAACATGCATGGTATGTGAACAACCACGCTCATGACGTTGCCGGTGGAATACACGAGCGCATGATTCATCAGCAAGTACATTTCTGCCCTTAGTTGGAAGAAACCCACACAAATGTGGAGAACAAACACTGCATGGACAAGAAGCCGAGCTCAGGACTAAACCTTGAGTAAAATCGGTTTCTGTTTAAAAGCTTGCTGTAACAAGTATGGAAAAAATAAATAAATCTCAGATTAAAAAAAAAAAAAACACACACTGATGACATTTGTATCCAAGTGACACAATGTTGAGATGTTGAATGCGTGTGTGTACACTTTGGATTTGTTCACTTTTGCCTTATTCAGTTATGAAAATATATGCACGTCAGGGGGTGGGGTCAGAGAGAGAGAGAGACATACTGACAGATAAGCTCTTACACACACACAACAGCGCTTTCTTTCACCCTACACACACACGCTGGCCAGTGAAATACTCAACGCCCAAACTGTGAAGTGCCCTAGAATAACCTCTCGCTGCACAGTTCCTCCACTTCCTCTGAACATCAGTACATTCACCCGCCTCCTTCCTCACATCAGGGTGTTTCCTCAGTTCCTTCTTTGCCGTGCATGTGTGTGTATATACTAAGCTAAGTATAAACTTAGCTTTGTGTCACAGAAGGGTACCTGTGAGAGCTCTGTAATGGTCTCAGGATCCACAGTTGACATCTCCACGTAACACTTTCCAGGTCTAATTCCCTGCAGAACGCCGCTGGGGCCGAGAACCAGCTGGAATAAAATAATGAAAAGAGAGAGAGAGAGAGAGAGAGAGAGAGAGAAAAAAAAAAAGAAGAAGAAAAAAGGACAGCATTAGGGGGATGAAAGCAAACTGACAAGTCATCACATGAAGACAAATTATTATAATTATTTAAAAAAAAGTTTGTTGCATTTATTAAAAAAAAAAAAAAAAAAAAAAAAAAAAGTGTGATGGCACTGAACTGATATTCCAGCAGAAAGGAAAAAACTGAGTCAGAATGGATAATAAAGAGAAAGAGTGAGAGAGAGTGAGAGAAAGATCAGATACTTTTGCTTTATTTATTGGAAAAATGGAAACGTTTATAAATAGAGATGGTGCATAATTTTTAAATAGGCAATATTTCTTACATTTATAGTTTAATACATTTCCAACATAAGCTCAAAAGATAAATGTTTGTGCTTAAATTCTTTTTTTTTTTTCCTTTAAAGAAACAAATCAGAATAATGTCAGCATTGACTAATGTTTATATTTTTTATATATAGGATGCGCGTGATCCTGTTATTATTATTACTACTACTGAATAATAACCATTTCATTAATTAGTATGGAAATAGAAATTAAATTTTTTCTCTTTAATTAAACCCGAGTGCCTGTTTATTATATACATTTAAAATTATAATAAATTACAAAATTAAAAAAATAAAATAAAATACAATAAAAATAAAAAAAATCAGCCTATCATTAGATTACATCCCTGAGGAAAAAGTTGAAACTTTATTTAATCGACTCTGAAAGCCCATATTGAGGTTATCTGCCGTAAAGCAAGTGACAAGTAGACGTTTTTTTTTCAGAAATGTAATCATGATTAACCATAAAAAAGAAAAGAAAAAAAAAAAAAACATGATGGCAGAAATTAGGTTACAGAGCTCTAGGTCACATGTCCACTTACATCTCTGGCAGCTTTCGGGTCTGAGACACAGGAGAAAGTGATTTCACACATGGACACGACCTCGGCTGGCGTTCGTCCTAACCTGGCGCCTTCCTGGATGAACAAGTCGCACTGCAGGAAAGAACAACATGATGAAGGAACATCCGAGACACTGCTGCAGGAAACAGGAAGTAAACTGTACTAAAAGATCCTGGAACTTATTTCTGAAGCAGAGACGATTTAAATTAAATTCAAATTTAAGATTTGGTGATAAGTATTAATCCTTATTCAGAAACAAAATTTACTTTTGAAATTTTCATTTAAACCTTAAAATATTGAGCATTTAAAACAAACAAACAAAAACACATGCTTTTGTTTGTTCGATTTTTTCACCCTAATGTGAAACATTTAATGGGCATTTTTTTATGACTGTCTGAACCCTCAAAAACCGATGTTTTTTTAGATTGGATCGTTTGACTTGAACAAGCACTTGAACTTTGCTTCACGTCACTCGACTGCTTACTGTTTTTGTTAATTTCTTTAAAAAAAAAAAAAATTTTGGTTTTGTTACTTTACTTTTTCTGCTGTGCGATTCCACACGGTCACAACGTGGCCCATCTTTAGCAGGTTCGAGACAATCCCACTGCCCATCAGTCCAAGCCCGAGGAAGCCTATCCTGTTAGAGAGAGAAATAAAGACGACTGAAAAAGGAGGGGGGAAAAATACAAGTTTAATCTTTTTAATCAGACGAGGTAAAAAAGTAAGTGAGCTTTAGCGAATGTAATGCAAAAGCAGGTATAATTAAGTATTATTATTTTTTAATTAACGGAAATGGGTTGTACAAACTGAACATGTTGGTAGAGTACCTCGTCTTCCTCTATACAAGGGTACAACATAGTCTCCATCACAAGCTGTGCGTTTGCACAAAATGGATTTTTTTTTTTGAGAGTTGCGATGGGGCAAATTCATCACTTGGTGATGTTGAGTAGTACACTGTATGGACAAAAAGTATTTGGCCACTCCAGCAATAACGTTGTTTCCAACCACATACACTTTAATATGGAGTTGGTCTCCTTTTGCAGCTATAACAGCTTCCACTGTTTCTTTAAAAAAAAAAAAAAAAAAGTTTCTTTGGGAATTCCTGCCCATTCATTCTGTGGAGCATTTATGAGGTCAGGCACTGATGATGGATGAGAAGGCCTGATTCGTAATCTCCGTTCCAGTTCATCCCAAAGATGCTTAATGGGGTTGAGGTTACAGGGCTGTGTGTTCAGGCCAGTCAAGTTCTTTCACATCAAACCATGTCTTTATAGTCCTTACTTTGTGCACTGGGGCGGAGTAATGTTGGAATAGAATTGGGCCTCCAACAAACTGTTTCCACAAAAAAGTTTGGTGAAGTATAGCATTGTCCAAGATGTCTTGGTACGACACTGAAGCATTAAGATTGTCCTTCACTGGGGCTAATTGATTGAAATACCTGAATCCACAAATATCAAGTTTGGTCAAATACTTTTATCTATATAGTGTACCTTTGTATAAAGGAAGAGCTAATCTAGGAACATGCGCAAACTGAAGTTAATGAATAAAAACTATCAGTACAGCCGCTGTATTACAGATCACTTCTCCCAGGTGTGACCTCTGTCTCATCCAAGTCACATGGAGAACTTTATGTTAATGTTGGACCGGCGTGTACCTTTTGTCTGTGGGCGTGATGCTGCCGTTGAGAGCCGTGCTGTCTGCAGCTTGAATGGATGTAGAGCCGGTGTCCTGAAAAAACAAAAAACAACAATAATAACACTCAACGAACAAGTCATTCAACTAATTAATCTAATCCATTCAGAAATATTCTCGAGAGAACTGAAGGGAAGGAAAGAGAGCCTCACCTCTTCGATAATCTTCAACCGTTTGCTTATAGGCGCCATCGAAGAGGCTGGCTGTGAAATAAACATCCCCGTCACATACAGACTGAAACGTTACCACAGCGTTACGGATCACATGGTTTATTCTTCACTGTTGCGTGTCCGCCGTACGAACACCACGTCTTGCTCTAGTCACCTCACATCTGTGCTGTTTATTACTGTTCATAATTAGTTTTGCATGTATTTAATTATCATTGGGGTTTGTTTTGTGTATAGTCAGATCATTCAGCGCAACCAAAAACAAAGTTGATTATCAGAACAGGTAAAAATTTGACGGATTAGACATGAAGCACACGTTTAGTGATGCTCACAATGCTTTGAGATGAAACGGACAAAACCTCAGCGTCAGTTTTAATCTACAGTGTCATAACTTTTTGATAGAAACCAAATAACTGGTACCGAGTGATGCATCATTTCCTCATCAAAAAAACAAACCAAAAAAAAAAAAAAAAAAAAAAAAAAACACCACATATTTAACAACTGCTGATTCATCTTCCTCCGTAATTTCCCACCTCTGACCAGAAAAAGCAAAAGAAAACAACTTGAAATCCCTACTTGCATGGGGTAAGTAATGTGTAGGTAAGTTTCTTTCTGGTTTATAAAGTGACTTCAAATCAACATGGCCACGCACGAACACATTAACAATAATCGATTTATCATCAATAACTGATCACAAGACACAAGACAAAGTGTCACAATCATACAAAAGCCTTGTAATAAATAATTTATATATATATATATATATATAT
>JAQMYJ010000008.1:3264798-3276588 GCA_030014305.1 Clarias laeviceps
TAATATCATATTTGATAATAATAAACCTATGAATTTATGTTCTAATATAATATTTGATAGCGATTATGTAGGGGGGGAAATCCATGGCAGGGGGGCATATACTTTTCTTTTCCCACGTGAGTCAGTTAACGTGAGTCAGTTCGCGTCAGTCGTGCTCTTTAAGGACAAATCCACAACAATCAAATCCAGCTAATGTACAAAGAACGGACCCTAGTTCATACATGGAACGCACAGAGTTTGAAAACAGCGGCGTTGAATTTGTGAAACGTGTACTCCATTTATTTGAGTGCCGTTACTACGTCCATGCTCCGAAAAGTTCAACAAGCCTTCACCACTCGTGCGTTACAAAGCTAAACGATTATGGTTTACATTATGTGAAAATTTGCACACTCACAGGATTCGTAGAAACTTTTTTTTTTACCAGAATTTTTACTTTAACACTAACGTAAACGATTTAGGAACAGTCGTGCGGACAGACTGATTAACGAGGTGCTTATCTTAATGATCTGACATGCTCGAGGGTCTATGACAAACGGACATCTGAGGTTGGACAGGAGCTGATCAGACATGTTGCTCGGACAACGGACAGACTGCACACCTCGCTACGACGGGGTTAAAATCATCTGCCTTGCCTGTAACAAATGATTTTAACGCTGCTCTTTGCAGGTCAGTAGGTTGCCTCTGAAGCTTATCGCTGACGCTTATTCATCTGCGTCAGCACGACACACTCACGCACACGTCTGATACACAGAGCCACAAAGCCGGCGGTATTCGCCGCAATCTTATCTTTCACACACATGCACGCTGTTTCGGTTCAACCCAAACAAAAGCTCGAGGCAACCGACGGGCCGTCTGTTTTTAACCAGGTCATTAAAGATCACATCGCTACTACTGAGTGAAGAGACAGGAAGCAGTGAGGAGCAGCAGGGAAAGCAGTGTGCAGGGGGGGGGGGGGGAGAAGAGATAAAAGGGTGAGGGGAAATCGAACTATGCTGGAAAGGAAAGCGCTCATGCACGTTGAGGAAACTCAGCAGGATTCAAAAGAACCATCGGCCAAAAGAACCTGGCCTTTTTAATTAAACAAAAATTATAAATTATTGTGCTGTAAAAAGAGACATCTATGACGTTACTCTTCATCTAATAAACAAACATTCATCATATCCGAGAGGTGAGGAGGAATTTTCCAGACTGAGTGATATAACAAAAGCATAACACGTCTGCTCACACAATCAATTTTTTTATTTATTTATAATTTTTTTTTTAAAAGAGTGCACAATTTTTCGTTTTTAGGATTTCTTATAAATTTATGTTTACTTCCAACACAGCGTTGAGGAGTTACTCTGCCTTCACACGTGGCTTTATTTCGAACAAAAATGCCGGTAAAAGACGTTTGCACCCACCCTAGCTCTGATTCGATCGCTGACTAAATCTGTTCTCTAGATAAGATTGATGGCAAGCTTGTGTGATGTTACTAAAAAAAAAAATACCGTCAATTTGATATTTTTAATTAAACACATCGCAGGCTGCGTTCACACTGCAGACAAAAGCAGGTCAAATCATTCGGAATTGCATCGTTACAGTACTGATTTTTTTATGCGGTCCTAAATCAGAGACGGGTTTGTTTTTTTTGCGAAGCCTGTCCCAGTGCGAACAGGGAAACCAGAATTCTGCTACCTTCAAATTAATCTTCCTCGACAGCCGTCATAATTTGTCCTAGAAATGATAAAGTGCAAGAGAGAGACAGAGAGAAAGAAAGGATTTCCGTGACAGGAGTGTGAGGCAATGGACCCTATGAGCTTTTGAGGTGATGTCGCACAAGCAACTGTGGCGTGTTCAAATCCCCTAGGATTTTAAAAGAAAGGGTTGGACGTGACGACTTATTTTTTCTTTTCCCCAGCACCTGGGGCTTTTTTGGGGTCTTAACATGCTCAAAAAGTCAGCAGACAGGTTGGAATCTGCTGTCATTATGATCCCCGAGTGTGGCACGTCGCCCTTACACGAGATGTTGCAGCATATCTCACACACTTACACGTATGCACACGAAACCCCGTACACATTTACTGCTCATTGAGCTGAACAACTTTCACACTGCATGTCATGGGCTCAACTCAACGGGAAGTCGGATATTTTAGGTTGTTTGCAAAACACACCCAATGAACTTAGATGTACTCCTCCTAGGGGATTTATACGATCACCAAGAAACCGGGCCCGTGTGATCTCAATACATTGAGGATGCAAAATTGCAGAGGGATTTTTTGTTATATCTCAAACAGGTCAGCCGTGACGATGGCTTAAACTTAAGCTGAAAAGTGGTTAATTACATCATCTGAGACCTAAACATAAAATTCCCCTCTTTTCTAAAATTAAATCAATGTTATTGGTATGTCCCCTTTAAATGCATGTGGCCATTGTCTTTCTGATGTGCCAAGGTGGCAATGGCGCAGGGTGCTTGGGCTCGCTCATCGTTGCTTGCACCTAATATATACAGTAAGCTTGAGATAAACACTGCGTTAATGTTCAGGTTAATGTCAGAATCAGGTCACGATCAAAACCTGGATTCCATCTTTCAGCTGCAGTGTGAACATCCATAAAGCTGCTTTTCATGGCCTAATTTGTCATCTTATATCTAGTTTATTCTATTCTAGTTACTCTAGCAGACCATGCGTTTAGAGCATCTCAAGCAGCCAGAATAGTTACACGACATCGGATTCGAGGTCACCATGTGTGATTGGGTTCCTTCAACGGGAACGATGTATGAAATCCCTTCACAGTATGAAAGGGTCACCAAGAACGTCCATAATCGCCAGGTGTGAAAGCAGCCGTAGTTATGAACAACCAGACCAAGCGCACGCAGTCCAAACAGGGCTGGACAATATAATCCAAAAAAAAATAAAAAATTGAGATTGCAATTTAACTATTAAATGTACTGTTTTGGATTCAAATCTGCACATAATGGCACAAACAATCTGATTAAAAGATGCATTTTAATCACCTAAGACAAAAATATACAAATATTTAAATTATTGAACAAACTCTACATAAATTCCTGACTATGCATATAATAATACCTGTAATAATTTGCAGCGTGTTGCGATTAAATAATTCCACAGATCAATAATGCGATTGCGCTAAATCGAGAAATTTGATTGGTCTATAAAATCTTGAAAAATTCCTCAGTAAAGAAAGAAATCATCTAGCAGCTTCTATCGTTTTTTTTTTTTTAACTAACACTGCAGTGAAAAGAGAAAGGAAGTCGTTTGTAGGAGTGAAAAAACGAAACATCAAGTCAAGTGCAGGAGACAGAGGACAGGAAGAAATGCTGACTGAAAGCATTCTGCACATCCTCTTACCTTCTCAGACTGGCTGAGCAGAAAGTGGTGGAAATGCGGGTCATCCTTTACCGGCTACAATGGAAGAGAGTTAGATTGGAAACTATTCTGTGAAGAGCTGACACTCTGCTCATGTATGACTGTGTATTGTATACGGTCGCGTGTGTGTGTGTGGTGCGTCGGATCGGACGCCGTTCCATTACATGAGACTTTTTTTTAGATAAACTAGACGGACAAAGTGATTGCCTCCAAGATCGCACAGTGAGCTGAGACGAGTGCTTCCTCTGCTCGCTGATTAGCATCGCAGGAAATCTGGCCTACTCGACAGCACAGAACCCTTTTGATTTCCTCCTGCTGTTTTGTTTGTGATTTTTTCTGACTCAATTATTTTTTTTTTTAAACCAGCAGTCTGAATTCCTTTTAACTGAGTGACCCAATTCTGTGAATCTCTGCTGGTACACCAGCCTGTATAGCTGCGAGGTGGCCTGTGAGATCCCTTTAACCCTTAAATGTTCTGATAAATCGACATGTTGCTCTGTTAGAGGTTTTTCACAAAAGCAAAGCAAAAGATCAAATTAGAACCAAAAGACAAAAACAAAGTTGGAGGCTTCTTAAATCTTATTTAACAATTTAAATAATAATAAAATAATAAAGAAAGAAAGATAAATAAGTAATATAGAAAACTCAGACTTTTGTAACTCCTATTTGCAATAAACCATGTCATGTTTGTGTTACTTACCACTAAGTTTATCCTCCTATCTTTTAACGAAATAATATTTTTCGTAATTACAAAAAAAATTTTTAACACTTAATTTCAGTATTTCTTTTTATTTAACATTACTACTAACAAGCAATAATGAAGATTTTTGGGGAACTTTGACAAACTTTTACCTTTTTTAAAGAATCATAATGAGGCTTTGTATTATATCGCTTATGCCTAGTGCGAAAAAAAAATAATTCTGGAAACTGCATTTTATTCCAACAGCAGCATAAAAAGCAAATCAGTGACTACAAAATGATCCCAACTGACTTGGGATCTACATTATAAGATCAAAAGTTTGTGCACCCTGACAAAATACATTTTTAACCTGTAAACTTTTAACTTTAAAAGCTTTTCAGGTTTTACGCTTTCATTTTGTAAAATCAGAATCCAGTGCAATTTAAATTTCTACTTTATTTCATGACAATTTCCAGTTTATGTTTCTACTACAAATTCTTCAAAATCTTTATCCAAACTGTATTTTCTTTACTTCTCATTCTCAATATTTTCTTTTAAAAAAAATTGATTTTTTTAAACTATATTTTATATTCTTTTAATTTTTTCTTATTTCAATTTTAAATTCAATTTTATATGCTTTGTTTTTCATTTTTTACTCCTTTTTTCTGTTTTCAATTATATTTTATATTCATTAGTTTTTTTTTCTTTTTATATTTTAAATTCTATTTTATATTCCTTTAAAAAAATTCTTTTCCCCATTTAATTCTATTTTATATTCTTCTAAATTTTCAATTCTACTGTATAAACTGTTCCCTCAATTTTTTACGTTTTCAATTCTATTTTATATTCTTTATTTTTTATCTATTTTAAATTATATTTTATATTCTTTTCCCCCCCCCCTATTTTTATTCTATTGGTGTGTTAGGGTTGGACTGGAAGAATTTAGGTGTTTGGAAGACCTCGACATCCCGACATCTGCGCCTGATCTCAATAACGCTCTTGCAGCTGAATGATCACCACACCCAAAATATCAAGTGGAGGTTTTTATAGGGGCAAAATAATCATATAGGTGGGGTTGGAGGGGGTCAGACGTCCACAAACTTTTGGATCTATAGTGCACTCTTAAGGAACTCTACGCAAATGGAATCAGAAAGAAAAATCAGGAATCTGGTTAAACGACTAACTACGCCCACGGTAAAGCCGGTGTTTTCTGGTTTGATTTCTTCATTGGCAGTTTGAATACCGCATGCGTTTTTGTTGATCTTGAGCCGCCACACACTTTTTTTCGACCTGGAAAGTTAAGCGAAACATCTTAGAGGAGGCAATTACTTTATCATACTACAGAGACAGCAGATGCACCGATGTCACTCGGGTTAACAGAACACGACACACACACACAAACATGTTAGACTGTAAACACATACATGAAGCGTGCTGATGTAGGGTAAAGCAAAGGCGACAAAAAACTAGAAAAACTTGTACACGCTAGCGCAACGGTATGCGAGCCATCTCGCGGTCGACATTTGTCACGCTGCTACACGGGCACCTTCGACAATATAGACACGATTGGATAAGATTTAAACCTGGCTCTTTTCTTTGCTAAACCTCATTTCTATAGCAACAAGCTTACACAAAGGAAAAGCCGTTCACAGTTTTGATTTCCTATTTATTTATTAACCAATTCCAGCAATCTCCAGAACTTCAGAAATCTCCTACGGTCTTTTTTTCCCTTCTTACAGGAACCTCCTTCAGCTTTGACTTTTATTTATTTTATTATTTAAATTTTTTGGCCAGACTGTATAATTATATTCTACAGCAGGGATAACGATGACGATTCATGTCCTCCGCCACAGAGATCATTTTCCGAAAGACTTCTGATTTCCAAAACACATTTTTATTTGTCTACTAATAATAAAAAACTCAACTTCTCAAAATGTCACCTTTTGTTCTGCAGAGATCAGGCCTCTTTTAAAAATTTTGACTCAAAATGGGCACAGATTAATTTGTGCGCGTGTGTTTCTGTTTATTTAGTTACCCCCTTTTGTCTTATTTAAAAAAAATTTGACTAAAGCTTGATACAGCTTTATGTATGTGTGCGTTTCTGTTTATTTAGTTACAGTGCGCAGATTGTATTGGTGCATCTGCCGGAAAATAAAAAATAATAATCTACCTTTAAATACATAGAGCATCATAACTGTATGTACGTTCGCCAAAATGCTGAAAACCTGCACTTACATGCAGTACATGAGCTTAACATGTATAGCAAAGTTGAAAGAAGAAGGTGTGTGTGTGTGTGTGTAAACGCAGTTAAGAAAAGTTAAAGTGGTTTAACAAAAAAAATAAAATAAATGACTTTCACTAATATAAAAGCATTAGGTATTAAAGCAGCAGATAAACATTTTGCTAATTAACAGAGCTAGCACAAAGGTGTACGCTGGGTCAGGTACTAAGGGGTTTATATAAGTATATCAATATTTTTTAACAGTGGTGGAAGCAGAAGGACCGCCACAGTCACCACCAAAGTGTCAGAACAAGCATATGCATTAGGGATGCATCAATAACGTGTCTACCTGCGTTTTTACACCACGGACACCATTTTATTTGCGTAGCTTCTTTTCATTTAAAAACGCTCACATCCATACTGTGTCTTAATATTTACAAGGTTAGCGAGTTAATTTTAAAGATGAAGTGTGCTAATTAGCTACAGTAGGTAATCACTAGAGGTGCAAAAATTCATTGACGTCCTCGACTAAGATACGATGGTAAGTCCCATCAAGAGTGTGGGAACATTTCAGTCTAAATTTGAGCAAAACGGCTGCTAGAATCAGAGAGAAAGACTTTGTGCTGGTGGAGGCCAAGGGGCGCTTTGTGAAGGACCCGAGAGTCGGGTAAGTGGAAGAGGATTTAAACTTGAAAAGAACGTGGATAATTAGTGTGTGTGTTGCTGTGTGACAGGTTTTTATTTCCAGTTCTTCTTAATTAACTTTTTTTAAATTCACACACACGGCTTATTGCTGGCTTGTTTTCTCCCTCTCTCTCCACTTTTTTACAATTCACAGCAACTCGCGCGCACACGTACATTAGCCATATTCTCCTCAGATATGCATCCTTTTCCCACTTACCTCACTCTCCAGCTCTTCAAAATTTCACTGAACTTGACCACACCCCTCCGCTTGACCACGCCCCTTCTGCATTTTCTTTTACACATTCCAACTTAACTCCCATAACTGCCATTTTTAAGCTTTAATTCACTTTACTTTTAATTAAGAGGTTGTTTTATTAACTAAAATACTCTTTTTTATATTAGTATTCATCTTTATTATTTTGCTTTGTTTGCACTTGCACAAAACAACCTCAAGCAAAATTTTTAAAAATCTGGTAGCTAAATAAAATCTTTTCAGTAACTGTGCCATTTGCGATTCGATTATTCCAATAATCGATAGATCAATCGGTGCTTCAAATAGTCGCTAGTCACAGCGGTGTGAGCAGGACTGAGATGTTTTGAGTTGTGTTAAATCGTCAGACACTCAAAACACCATATTACATAAGAGCGCAAAACCTTTATGCTCACCCGACCTTGCCTGTAGTTTTCTTACTGCTACTAATAAATGTGTAACTCGTTTAGAGTTCCATGATGTTGCTCACGCTCTTATTATTTTTTACAAGTAAGGGTTTAAAAAAAACAAACAAAAAAAAAAACAGGAAGAGTATTGGATCGATCCCCAATGCTCGTATCGTTATTGATGCATCCCTAATCAGCCTGGTTTAAAGAAGAGAAAAAGCAGAAGAGTGCGTCTCAAGCAGGGCAGAGTGTGAGTTTATCACCTACACTGCTCTCCCATTTGAATCCTGCAACTGTTCCAGCCACCAGCCGCTGCACAGAGGACGGTTCTGGATCAGAGTCAGTTTGCTCCTTAAGGGAAAGAGAGACACATTTACCACATACTTAAGTCGTGTTTCTTAGTTTTGTTTTGTTTCTCTTTACGTGGCACCTGAAGCAAAGAAGCAGCTGCTGCACAAGGAAGCCTTGTGCGTGCACTCAAGCCACGAAGAAGCAACAACCAACCAGACAGCAATCAAGCCAGGACGTGCGAATGAACAGGAAAGTGTGCGGATAAAACCCCACGTGATACAGGAAAGAGGAGAGTACGTACATACATACACGGCTCTCGATCCTGCGAAGTTAAAACCCTGCACGGTCCCGTGCCGCTCACCTTGTCGGAGGAGCCGCCCTTGAACGCGTCCTCGTCGTCTTCTTCGATGATCTTCATCGGCTTCGCAGCGGCTTTGCGCCCCTTCTCGGATTTGTTCTTGTCGTCCGAGCCGTGTGCCTGGAAATTTTTTTTGAAGGGAACAGAAGATGTGTAAAAGTCTGTTTCATCAAAAACACATCATTTAGGGCCACAGACTGTAGAAGGAGGTTTATTTGTATGTATTAGAGTATATTATAAAGCTGATGCTAAGGTTTTAAAAGGGCAGCTGCTGCAAAACATCTGCACTGGAATTTGCTTCATGGGAGTAAAAACTGGAGCAGACGTGTTGCTAGAGTAAGATTCATGTGCTTGTCCATGATTAGATTTTTTTCGTTGTTATTATTATTATTAACAAGAAGGCCTCAGATAAAACGATCATGTGTTGTTTCTTTTAAAAGTGAATGGAAGCCCTGGAAGGCCAGAGGCCCCCCCCGCCCCCCCCATGTGATCTTACGATAAAAAAAAAAGAAAGAAAAAAAGTTTATAAATTATGAAATCATGTAACACTCGCTTTACACCGCTGCATTTATCATTGCTCTGTTAAGTTGTTTCAGCACCGATTATTCATCTTTATTTCTAAGATCCTGATCTCCGTTTGTCTCGTGAGCTGCAAAAACAACGTATTTGGCATCTCTCAAACGATAAGCCGTAACCATGGAGACGCTCAGGTCCCCCTACAGTCCAGGACGTACAGATTATCTGAGTCTCCTTCATAGTTAAATGACAATCATTTGGAAGATGCAGAACCAGAGTGTTTATACTTTCGGACCCTAATCAGGCTCAATCGGTCAAGGTGTTGGTTTACTGATCTGAAGGTCGTGGGTTCAAGCACCAACTTGCTGCCATGCTGCCACTGATGAGTTCTTGAGGACGGCCCATTCGTCTGAGTCTGTACTGCTTTCCTCACACTTCTCTCTGTATCGGTCTTGATGCCCGATAAATTACGCTAATGTTACAAACTAACTGGCTAAACGTGTAAAAACAAACGTCTCTGGAGAGCTTCTTTGAAAAAGGAAAAAAGATGCAATGGCGAGACAGCAGAGCAGACTGAGACTGCCAACAAAAAGAAAGCTGCTTTTAAAAGAAAACGCAAAATGTCCTACCTAAATTACAGGTTTATCACAGCGGGTGATTTACAAGCTCCAAGAACTCTCTACATAATACACAGGTCTTTAAAAGTGTGTTTGAGATAACTTTAACTCTGTCGATATAAGCAGAATACCCTGAGATCGCCAGATAAGCGCTGAAAACCCTGCATCATGGTATGCTGTATACATCATGCTTTGTTACGAGCGTATGATGGCTGGTCCGTGGAAAGTTGTCTCGCATAAAACTGGTCCATGGTGCAAAAAAAATAAATAAATAAAAGCCCAATCAGAATAAACATGCAGCATGTAAACACCTCAGTCTGACCTCATCGGAATGACTTTAATCTGAATGAGATTAACCTGATCAACAGTTAAATATTACCCGTGTAAACCCTTGATCTGAACGTTTCTCTCTAATCAAGATAAATGTATCCCTTGACGTGACATGAAGAGCTTCCCGAGAGGACATTTAAGTTTCTGTTCTTGATCTATAAACTCAGTAAGAACATACAACTCTCTCTCTCCCTCCTGCGTTTACTTTATCCACTTGGTCTCTGGCTGACGAAAGTCTCTGACTGGCTCACATTTCATTCATACATAAAGCAGTTAACCAATCGCAAATGAGACAGAAGTTGGGATTTATCAGAAAAGATCGAAAGACTAACCAAACTTCATCCCACAACTTCTGTGTGTTGATCTTCCCGCAGGCGATACGGTCTCTCAACCAGATCAACACACAGGACTAATCATCTCTGCATTTTTGCACACCGCACAGAATGGACAATTATGGACACTATTCATCTGTTCACTCATGCACACACCCCGGTACCGGACACTCATGGACTCATTGCACATTTATTGCACATTTGCACACTTTCTGGGCATTTCCATTTTTATTTCCACTTAAACTGCTATTTTGTCTTTTGTACATATAGGTTTTTATATTTCTTATATTTTTTATATTTCTTGTATATTTCTCTCTGATATATTTTTTGAAAATCTTTATATTTTGTTCTATTTTCTTATAGTTTCAACTATTTATTTCTTATTTCTAAATTTTTAAGGTCACGGGAGGTCGTATAAGCATTTCACTGCATATTGTACAGTGTTTGACATTTCGGACAGATTAAACACGGCATAGGTTGCAGGTGGAAACACTCGGCACTAGTGGGGAATTTTTTTTTTTTTTTTTAAGCAGGTAAACACACATCTAAAGCAGAAACTTGAAAAATATCAGCGCAAATGCAGCTATTGACAAAGGTGAGGATGGACAGAGATAAATTTATAACTTTTTATAAAAGAGAAATAAATTGGACCCTGGCGACGTAAGACGTTGTAAAGACGATGTAAAACTGTTAATCTGCAGGGACAATCAAAAACACATTTCTTACAAATTACTATAATGTTCTTTTTATTGCGTAAAGCTGCTTTGCGACGATGACGATTGTTAAAAGCGCTATACAAATAAAATTGAGTTGAGTAGAATTAAGCGCAAATCGGGGATTAAAGCGAAAACAAATGATTGTTGACTATAAAGTGAAGTGTCTATATGTAATGAATCGTTTCAAGACCACCAGGAAAAAAAAAAAAGTTTAATTATTGTGTGATCATGTGGCAAGGAAAAAAAATTTTAAAAAAAAACCTCAGGGCCTTTCTACCTCCACACAGAGGGTACACTAAGTGGACGCAGCGGTCATGTCTGAATGATCACATCTGTGGGAACTCACCTGCTCTTTTCCCTTGGCCTTCTTCAGGTACTCCTCGACAGCATCGACAGCCTGCTGGAAGCGCTTGCCCTTGTTGATCTTGATCATCTCGTCCTTGTGGGGGTGATACGGCTTCAGCTGTTCAACCTTTATCCAGGCACTTGAAAAAGGGTGTGTGGGTAAGAGTGGGGTGGGGTGTAACATTGTGAGCACATGCTTCATTTAAATACACACTTAAAGAAGAGAGGGGTGAAAAAAAAAAAGAAAAAAAAAAGTGTACTCACTGATCTTCAGTGCCGAAAAACTTTACAAAGAAGCATTTTTTGCCTCTTGGTTTCTTCAGATCCTTAGGCGGACTGACAATCTTAAAAAAAAATAGAACGAGAGAAAGAGAGCAAGATAAAGACAGAGAAATAAAAAGGTAAAGGAAAGAAAGATAATGAATTTTTTCTATTAATTAAATGTAACTTGACAGCAAAAGACAGAGCAAGAGACACAAAGAAAGAAAGACAGAGAGAGAGAGATGGGACAGCAGAGCAGGGGAGAGGAGAGGGGCAGGGGCACGGTCATCGAGGAGAGGGGCACGGTCATCGAGGAGAGGGGCACGGTCATCGAGGAGAGGGGCACGGTCATCGAGGAGAGGGGCACGGTCATCGAGGAGAGGGGCACGGTCATCGAGGAGAGGGGCACGGTCAT
>JAQMYJ010000008.1:3276752-3299901 GCA_030014305.1 Clarias laeviceps
CAGGGCCACGGTCAGCGAGAGAGACAGGGCCACGGTCAGCGAGAGAGACAGGGCCACGGTCAGCGAGAGAGACAGGGACAAGGGCACAAGTGTGTGAGAGAAAGTAAGACAGGGACAGCAGTTGGTTCAAGGTCAGAAGCTGGCAGTCCCACAGGAACTGAGAGAGACAGGCAGCAGTAGGAGGACTCAGGCGGTGTACAAGAGCACAGGTTTGAGTGGACATGTCCCTCAGCTCCTACCTTTCCTGGCCACGGCGGATAACGCCCGAGTTTCCCCCTGAAACACATCACAGTGAGGTTAAAGTACTTTTTGTGGGGTTTTGATTAAACACATGCACGCGGCGCTGAAGTCGCTTAAACCCCCAAAACAGCACCAGCGGCGACGGCAGGAGGATTAGCCCAGGACCACAGCAGCTCGATAGAATGAGCTTCAGCGCTTATTAACCCTGCTAACTACAAGTTTAACTCAACAGCAGCTCTAACAAGGAGCCATTTAACCCAAACAGCGTGTTTTAATCATATTACGTTTGAGAAATTGTAAAACCTGTGCAGTTGCTCGCTAGCATGTTTGCTAACTGAGCTGCCTAGCGAGCTACTCTGGAGGATTTACTTCACGCCTGTTTTCCTTCCTGGGTTTATCTTAAAAAAAAAAACAATAGAAAACTTTCACACATCCGTTTAGGCGAATTGATTTTAAAATACGCTGCGGAAACTGAACTAATAAAGTAAATCCAATAAAATAACACATAATCTCACCAAACCAGGTCCCCGATCCGCAGATGTACAGTCGCCATCTTATTTTATTTTTTTTAACTGAAACGTCGCACTGAATGCAGGGAAAGGAACAAGAACACACCCACTTGCTGGTCACGTGATCTGTTTGCGTAACCACGTTCGCTTGTGTCACGTGACCGCAGTCCGTAATTTACAACACTGACGTCATTACGTCTTGGACACAAAACGCTGTATATACAGTATACGTATATTAAAACATGTGACTGATAAATTAGATAATTATGTTAAGAATATATATCAGAAGAAATATATTATAACTTAGTATAACTGTCCTTAGTATTTATTTAAAACGATATAGAATTATACAGTATGTGCTTACAAACGTACTATAGTGTATTATACTATAATATAATAATAATAGTGCTAAAAATAAATTTTTTATACTTTTATTATTTTTTTTTTCAATTTGGTTTTCTAAATAAATAAAATCTTTTCTGAATAATAGTAATCTGTCAAATTGTTTAGAAATATAAATAATTCAAGATATGTGAATAATAATTTAGATCATAAATAAAATACGAATATAGTAAATTATACTATAATATTTAAACAATAATAAAAATATTTTAAACAATAATTATTTTTAAAATAATTAACTGATTTTCTAAATAGTGTCAAACCTTTTCATTTTGTGTAAATATAAATAGTTTTTAAATAATATAAAAACTTCTAGGGTTTAACTGTTTTTATTGTTTATTCAAAATTATAATTATTTAGCATGTGCTTTGTTATATTATTTAGGATACAAATATATTATATTATAATATACTTAAGTATTAAAATTATATATTTATTATTATTTTAAACAAAGTTTTTTTTTTAAATAGATGACTTATTTTTTAATAGAAGTAATAAAAATAATAGTAATAAAAGTTTTTTATATTATTTTATGTAAATATAATTTAAATATAAAATATATTTAAGCCATTTAATGGAATTGCTACATTAAGGTTATTCAGTCGATGAATTGTTTAATTTAAAATAAATATTATTTTCAAATAAATTATTACGATTTTAAATAACATCAATATGCATTTTCTGTAAGACTTTAAATATTTACTTCCATTTATCATGAATATATTTTGACTTGTTTGTTATTTTTTTCCTAATTAGTAATTGTTTATTGATCACATTGTGTTTTATTGTACTTACATCTGATGCATATTGGGGATTTGAATTTCATTAAAATCCATAAATGCTAACATCATTACAGTAGAAACAGTATCACCTATTATCAATATTATTTAATGTAATTGTATGTTAAGACACAAGTAACATGATTTATTGTTGTATGTTTCTGAGAAGGTGTAAATGAGAAGGTGTAAATGCATACACTTTCACTTCCTGTATTACATTTCTTCTTGGGTTTCATAACCTTTGAGAACATCAGTGCTGTTGGAATATACTGCATATCATGAATAAATCATGATCAGGCTATTAGAATGACCAAATGCATATGAAATCAAGAAAGAACACCAGACATGATAGCTCAGTTTCCCCACACATAGATTTTTATTTAGAAACATCAGACACTCCGGTTTACGGAAACAGATCATTAGTTAGTGTGATAATTCATCTTCAATATCAGCAAAAATATTTCTGGTATGCATCAGATAACTTTCACCCTGCTGTACGAGAATATATCGACTCTTTAAGAAAAAGAAGAAGTGTTAGGTAATATTCTCCCCATTAGCCCGAGTAGATGTAAATAAATATATATAGTGCCCATTTCTGAAAGCTTTAGAAAAAAACTGAACTTGCGCTTAATCAGAAAAACAGAACCAACAGCTCATTATTACAGTAAATAAAGTGACATAACGTGAAGCAGACAGATTTCTTATGCTGTTAGATGCTCTTTCCAGAAACGAGGATACCGAACTCTTGAATGGTCATTTCTTTGTTCTGGTACTGCTGCAGCTGGCGTTTGGTGATGTTCCCGGACTTCAGGGCGTCGTCGATGGAGAACTTTATACCCGATTTTCTGTCGTGAAGAACAGACGACTCTCCGGTTGGCCCCTTGACGGTGATCTCTTCCCAGTCGCATTCCTGACTCTGGAGGTTGACGAACATCTTCCAGTCGATCAGCCCCAGCTTGAACGCCTCCTCAGGCCTCATCTCTTTGCCGGTGTCCGGGTCGATGACGACGATAGAGCGACGGAGGTGGCTTTCCCTTTGCTCTCTCTTCACCCTCACAGCGGACAGACTCTTTTGCAGCCTTTCGATTTCTTCATCTTTGTCGGTTGTGATGCGTCTCAAGTCTGAAAGTTCTTTCTGCAACGCATCTAGCCGCATTTCCAGGTTCCTGCTGTTGTCCATGGGCGCGGACTCTGTGATTTGCCTGGTTTCCTTCGATGTGATATGGATTTCAGCCTGGAGTTTTCTGATCTCGTTCTGCAGGCGCTGGTTCTCCTGTTGAAGCCTGCTGCTCTCGTCGCGGACGTAGTCAAGTTCCTTGGACGACTTTGTGTGTGTAAACTCCATTTCAGTCAGCCTGGTGGTGAAGGAGCTGAGCTCGATGTCCAGCTCTTGTCGGCGTCGCGTTTCTTCTTCGAGACTCCTCTTCAGCCTCTCGATCTCAAGCTCGGCTTCTGGATCTTTCTCGACCTGGACTTTCTCGGTGCGAACCACTTTCTCCCGGACCTCCATTCTCTCCAGAGTTTGCTGCTGTTGCAAGAGAGCATTGTACTCTTTCTCCAAAAGCAGACGCTTATGTCTCTCTTCCTCAACCTGAAGGCGCAGGATAGAATGCTCTTTCTCTTGCTGTGGGTCTTGCTGTAGAACGACCTTTTGTTTGACTGTGACCTTCTCCCTGTTTTCTTTGTCCCTGATTTCGAGCTCGTTAAGCCGGACCCTCAGTCTCTGAATTTCAAGCTCGGCTTCCCGTCTGGATCTGCGCTCACGTTCGAGCTCCTCCAGCTGGAGGTCCAGATCAGCCTTCTGACGCTGCAGCCTGGACAACTCGTCTTTCAGGAACTCCCTCTGTTTCAACTCATTGTTGATGTTCTGAGTGAAGGTCACGCATTCAGACTTCAGCAATGGGTCTTCTTCCATCTTCACCACTTCTTGCTGCACAAACTTTTCTCTGACCTGTGATAAGTCGATCTTCTTGACCCTGATCCTCTCTTCAATGGTAGTACGCTCTCTTTCTAAATCCAAGCGCTTCCTCTGCTCCTCTGCCAGCCTCTTCTTGAGGGTCTCGATTTCTTCTTTGGTTTGAGGGTCCTCTCTGTACTGAAGGACCTCATTAACCACCTCTTTGGTCTGCACCTGGGGTTTGGTTTCTCTCCATCTCTGAATCTCTTCCCTCAGTTGTGTTATCTCGATTTCAAATTTCTCCGTCAGGCGTGTCTTGTCCACAATTTCATTTCGCAGTTTCTCCAGCTCTCTTTCAGTTTCTGGATCGATCTTGTACTTGATAACCTCCTTGATGATTTCTTTGATTTCGACTTGTGGGCCTCTGCTTCTCAGCACCAATAGTTCATCCTGAGTGGACTTCAGCTGGAGGTCCACGTCTCTGGATCTTCTCTGCGCTTCTACAAGTTCAAGTCTGAGATTAGCCACCTCTGCCTCCGCCTTGGGATCAGGCCTGACGATCTCACGCATTTTTTCCTGAATGATGACCTTGGACTTTTCCTCCTCAAGGCTTGTGATTTTCCTCTGGATGTCTGTTCTTTCTCTCTGAATAGACATGCGCTTTGACTTTTCTTCCTCGAGCTGCCGTCTCAGGCCATCAACCTCTCTCTCCAAAGCTATATCTTTTTCAACCTTGAGTACCTCTCTGATGGAGACCTTCTCCTCAGCCATAGACTTTTCCTTCTCCAGGCGCTTGAGCTTTTCTTGCAGGAATCGGAGCTCGTCCTCCAGCTGTTTTCGGTTGTCGATTTCTTTCTGCTTTCTTTCGGTGAGCAACCTGTACTCAGTCTCGAGCTGAGGATCATTTTGCACCTTTATGACTTCTTCCTGCTTGATGACTTCCTGCTCCTTGCTCTTCTCAGCAGACAGGATCGTGATCTGCTTCTGGATCTGGATGACATCGTTGTCCTTGACTAGCTTTTGTCTCTTGAGCTCCTCCAGCTGTTCTCTTAGCTTTCGTACTTCCTCCTCCTGGCCCCGGTCCCTTTCGATGCGCAGTACCTCTTTTACCGTGTATTGCTGAGCGCCTTCCTTCATTTCTGTCTCAATGCCCCGTATCTTCACGCGTAGAGTGTCCAGGTCGCCTTCAAGGATGCGGGTGGTCCTGCGTTCATCAGATAGCCTCTGCTGGACTTTACTCATTTCTTCGTCCAGCTGAGGATCAGGAACCTTCTTGATCAGCTCTTTCTTGACAATCGTGTCTTGTGGCCTTTGTCCTTCCAGCATGTAGATGTCGGTCTGAATCGTTTTGATTTCCTTCTCAAGCTGCTGTCTTCTCAGGATCTCTTCCTCCAGCTGATTCTTAACTCTCCAGGACTCATCTCCTGGAGCAGACGATCTCACGGACTGAACGTTGTGCTGGATGACTTGCATCTCTGATTGCTGGTAAACAATAGATTTAAAAAATCATTGTTAACACGCCAGATATGAACGATATTAAAATAATAAATAATAAAAAAGTGTTCTTGGTGGCCCGTATACCGTACCTGATTGAGAAGACTTTGTGCAAACTCAAGGTTCTGTAAACGTTGTTTGTTCACAGCATTGACCTCAGTGAATTTGGCCTCGATGGCCGCTTCCTGTTTAAATATTGGTTTAAAAAAACAAGACAAAATGAAGGTTTAAGATGAGAATTAGCGATGAGGGGGAAAAAAAACGATTCAGTAGTGTATCGTGATTCTTTTGTGTGGTAATTCATGTATCGTCACACTGACTCAATTTAAAAAATATATTTTTAAATCATATATATTTGCACTGGAGGTGGTAAAACATTCCAGTTCTTCTTTAATGTACAAAATTTTGTTTAGAACTGTAACAAAAAAAGTGCTATTTACAAAATCACAATCCTTATAAAAATCGCAATACAGATCAAATCAGCATCTAGGTATCGTGATAATATTGTATCGGATGATCCCTGCTGATTCCCTTCCCTATTAGATATGGTTTCCACCAAATTCCAGCTAATTCGAAACTCCCAGAAACCGCGCTAGTGTTACTTGCGACATACGTGCAGTATATATATGTCATGTGCTAGAAACTAGACTTTGAGACAGAAGACTAGACTAATCACACCTTTCTCAATTCTCAATGCATACTTTTTACTTCTTCAGCCAATCAAACATGCCCATTTTTATTTAACCTAAAATGCAGGTGTAAGACTTAATCAGTGCATGTCTATTGTTCTGAGTCTCATTCTGTACATCATCAAGAGGAAAAATAACTTTATCGTAGTAGTTTACCTCTCCCTTGACTTTCAGTGCAGGAGATTCCAGACGGCTTCTCTTGTACGTTTGAGACACCAGGCCGTCTTCAAGGTCGAGAATGGACCTGAACCTTTCAGCTTCGTTTTCGTAATCCTGAACAAGAGAACACACAAAGAGGAGCATGTTGAGGTTTCACCGGATTAGCACGGTTAAACTCATCTCATCTCATCTCAGTTTCTATAGACTCGGGGTACAATGTGGTGTCCATCGCATGGCATAAGCTTCCACACACTCACTCACACAGGAGACTTTTAGACAGGAGACTGTGAGAGACGTTAATTGCGTTAACTACGGGCAATTTGGAAATGTCAATTAGCCTAATCTGCATGTCTTTGGACGTTGAGAGGAAACTGGAGTCCCCTGTGGAAAGTCCACACACACAGACTCAAGGCACGACTCGAATCGTCAACCCTGGAAGTGTAAGGTCACAGTGCTAAGCACTACGCCACTGTTCCACCCTAGCTTGGTTGAACTATGAAAAATAACTCTGTGTGATATTGTGGGATCGCTTCAGACCTTGATTGCTTGTTGGTAAAGCTGTGCGTTTCTCGAGACGTTGTTTAAGTCCGATTCCTTCCTTGCGAGATCAGAGAGCAGATTCTAGAAAAAAAAGAAAAAAAGAAATTTCTAAGAAATTGGGTTCATCTGCACACACATTTGTACAATAGTAGTGACATAAAAGCGGTAAAGCTGACTTACTCTTTGGTTTTTCAGTTTCCCGTCCACCTGTTGGACCGTGTCGGTCTCGTAAGGCTCGTAGTTCGGCACACGGGAGAGCCAGCTGTTCAGGTTTTCATAATCATTACGGTAATTGTTGTAGGAATTTTTAGCTCTCTGCAGACTCTGTGTTCTGGAAAAACAAAAGCATTTTCAAAAAGAGTATAGTAGACCAAGCTTATATGGTAAACACGTGACAAACAGATCTACACACGGGTAGTATATTTATCCTCTGTATTTAGAAAACAATTACAATTAATTAAAACAATACACAATGTTTAAATAAGAGCTAAAATTAAAATGCAACACGAGGCATTTTTTCTAATTCTAATTCTGTAAAATTTTTTTCCTCACTAATGTAAAATAATAGTAAAAATTGGTCTTCTTTTTATATTATCTTAGACCAAACTATGCATGTGCAAATATAATTAATTTGCAGTATAATGCTCCAGTACTGATATTATTCGGGCTGTTTTTAATCGGAGTCCCAGCCTAGGCGAGTCTAGGCGGGATTTGTTCAGTATGATCTGGCAACCCTGAGAAGCAAAGAACCTGTGAGAGAGGGAGAGTTTGAGCGAGTGGAAATACGATTTGTGTGTGCGCAGGGGAAAGTTTAAGCGAGCGAAAATATAATTTGTTCATGTGCAACGAACAAACAAAAACCAAACAAACAAGTTTTATGCAAATATAAGGCGCAACTATAAGCAGGACTTTATAAACCTGTATTTCGCAATATGATGGTCAAAATTATGATAACGTTGGGATTCATATCAATCAGGTGTCAACTAGATTAGATTAGATTCAACTTTACGGTCATTGTGCGAAGTACACATACAAAGAAGTGCACAAGTCACCTATTTACGATAATAAAAGTGGTAAATGATGGTATGGGTTTATGTAGATGTGTTAAGAGTGATACTATCATATGGTACTGTATATATAGTAATATACAGTATTGACTGTGCAAACATTGTGTACAGTCTGTTACACCACTAGTAAAATATGGCAAGTGTGAACGCACCTGAATATGAGTGTTATATAAGGTTAATTACTCTTTTTATGTTACATACAGATAAATTTTTAATTGCGACATGATGGTGAAACATACCTGTTGTCGAGCTGCCTGAGGATGTTGTCGTAGCGCTTGGACAGTTTCTGAACTTCGGCTTCCTGCCGGTCGATGTCAGGGCAGTGCTCCTGCACTCTGTTCACCATGTTATCACAGCTGAGTTTCGAGGTCCTCAGATTACTCTCCATGTCTGGCACGATGGATTTCTTCGCCCTCAGCTCCGAGCTCATGTCCTGTGTCGGACCGAATATGTTATAAGATGTGCCTTTGTATTTCAGGAAATTTCATAGTGTGGTTGAGTGTGTACAGTATTTTCACTAAGCCCAGCTTTTTACACAGCACTGTGCAAAAGTCATGTTCATATTTTCCAGCTAACTTAAGGCATGAACCAGGTCCAGATGATGACAGATGATCAGGAGGATGATTAGTATACTGGTGATGCTGAATGCTGATTGGAGGGGAAATGAGGTCGCTGCTGACATTGTTACATAACCAATTTTTAAATTGTCTTTGGGCGCGTCGTAGCCTGTCGCATTAAAACATTTGTTCATGTTCCTTTAATGCAATCTACAGTACATCATTTTATTTCATTTCATATGAAGGAATAATGTGGGCGTGCACAGTACTGTAAATGTTGGTAGAAGAGATGTGTGTAAGTGTAAGGACAGTCTTACATTTAGTTCACGCAGAGCCTTATCCAGGGAGGCTGGGTCAGAGGGAGCGACTTCCTCTCTGGCCAGCCTGGTTTCGTAGGGCGTGAGCAGGCTTTTGCAGTCCTGTATCGAACGCTCCAGCTTGTTGGAGTTCTGAAGTCTACGGAAGTAAATAAGAAAGCATTTTATTCATCATTCCAGGGTTGCCAGAGTTACAAGATTCTCATAAGAGTATGCAAAAACAAACAAAAAAAACCCCCAGACACATACTTATCATCTGTACACTTGAGCAGCTGCTCAACCTTGCTGTATTTGTTGAAAGTCGTGTCGACCTTGGCGGAGAGCTGTGGAGCACTGGCACACTTGGGGGTGGATTTGAGGAAAGTCTCAGCCTCGCGGATTTTGGACGTCTTCTCCGGCTCGATCTTACGGACGATGGAGGAAATGTCCTAAAAATAAAACATCGCAGAGAACTTAGAGTGTTTTCTGTAGGATTCATTTTTAGTTTTATTTATTTATTCATATTTATTTATTTATTTCCTTACAAAAGGAAATGTTCAAAAGCTTATGGGACTTTGTAAGAAGATTTTTTTTTAGACCTTTATGATATTAATGGTAAGTAACACATTCAAAGTGCTGAAACAAGAGAGAGAGAGAGAAAGTGAAAGAGAAATGTCTCATATCTTACCCTCAGGTTCTGCTGCCTATCGCCGCTGTCCTGTACGGGACGGCTCTGCTCCAGAGGGGGGCGCACTTGGGAATAAATGGCTTTCTCCTGCTTATCTAGGTCGTTCACCACTTTATCCAGGCCGGCCATCAGCTGGCGACACTGCAGCTCCTGCTTATCTGTCATACAGGTGGAAAAATAAGCTTTGTAACCGCCATGTTAGAAGTTAGAACCACTTGAATGAAACGTCTGAGATTATTAGACAGGAGACTGTGAGAGGCGTTAATTTCAAACAAATGTCTTCTTATATGATTGCAAAAAATTAATAAATAAAAATCTAATAGAAGGGTTATGTTTGTTCAGTCAAGGCTGGGCAGAATGAACCTGGAATACTCCTCTGCATAAATCTATTTGATTATGTTAACACAAGAGAAGTATTCTGCACAAATCCTGAAAAGACTTTATCCTGTTTCATCATTCCAGAATTTTCCTATGTTATGATTCTTTATGATGAATTTAACAAATAAATAGATTCATTAATTAATACATTTTTGCATTTCTGCCCATTTTTTCTCTATGTCGAGACATAGAGAAAAAAATTTGTCATGACCCATGATACGACAGTAACTAACTGGACAGGGTGATGGATGGACTTGTGCCTTCTGAAGTCACATGAGCAGCACATTGGAGGAAAGCTTAGCCTTCCGCATACATAAGCTCACAAACAGCCTTGATTGGCTAGTGGTTCACGGGAAAGTAATCCATCACTTAGACGAAGAGAGCAAGGTAAATTTTGCTCACTTGGCTCTGAGGGCTAACATCAGGATCATGCTCTCTCTGGTCAAAGGCTTTAAAATGACTTTTAATGGAGCTTGCGATGACTTTTTACTCTGTATATCGAACGGTCAAAGTTTGATGTGAAAACTTAAAATGTGTGAAACTACATTAAACACACAAAAAAAGTAAAGTGCAACACACTACACTAAGTCCCCTACATACAAACATTAGAAAGATACAAGCATGCGTTCGGCCATGTTCAATCGCGAAAGTTAGATCACATGTCCTGGCGTACATCGTCATGTGCGTGTAGCGTGCATCCCAGGAAGCAACAGCCATGAAGCTGGTACTGCTAAGAAGCGGCAAGCAATAAAGGTGGAGACAAAAGTGAAAATAATTGAGAGAATTGAGCGAAATGAAAAGATGACAGACATCGCTCATGAATCATTCAACCATCGGCACGATTCTAAAGAACACTGTACTGTGATATACTGTGTATAGCCAATTGTGTTAGTATCCTAGTGCACAGACAATCTTTGTTGGACTTAGGAACAAATTGGACTTACGAGCAAGCTCTCGGAATGGAACTTGTTCGTATGTTGGGGACTTATTGTAACTGTATTGCTATTTCCATATTTGCTGTAAGACACTACACAATCCTTTGAACTAAGAATTAAACTGCTTTTCGGAATCAAAGATTTTTTTTACAAAAAATTATATCTTAGCAAGTGAAAATATCTTGAATATAGTTACATTTATCTACACTTTCTTAAAATAATATTACAACAATTTAAATAGAAGATTATTAAGCTTATTTCTAATCAAATTTCTAAAAATTCTAACAAAAATTTCTTCTTCTTGATGTAGATAATTTTGCTAGTTTTGCTAGTTTTAGTTTACTTCTTGAAAGGAGCAAAGTTTTCTGCCAATAAAAACAAATGTTTGCATATCATTTTAGAAACATTTGACTAGAAACAAACTTAATAATTCAATATTTGGGTTTTTGAGAACCTATTTTAAGAAATTATAGATAGGTTTGGGTAGCTTTAAGAATTTTTAACTTGCAAAGATAGCAAAGATTTTTTTTACCGTGCAGGAAGCAAAAACTAGGCAATGTCTAATAATATATAATCAGTCGAATGCAGAATACATTAGTAATGTTAACACAAACCAGTAACGTTAACCTGACACTTAAACTAATAAAACACAAAGAGCTGGTGAAGCTGCTGTCATTGTGAATTACAAATTATTTCCCTACTTCAGGAAACAATGAATATATTCACAAACCACAGGCATCAAAGTCTGTTAGGTTGTGTTTCGACTTGTCACCGTTTATAAACAGGTTTTTTTTTTTTTTTAATTACTGAAACTAAAATATATAAAAAAATACTCGACTCTATTATAACTAGTGCCTTCTCAAAGAAAACATTCCTGATTGACATTGATTGAATTATCTTCACACTATCCGTTATCACTCAAATGAGGATGGGTTCCCTGTTGAGTCTGGTTCCTCTCAAAGTTTCTACCTATTACCATCTCAGGAATCCCTAAAACACACCTTGTCCACCACCCGTGTTGTCCTTCTTGAGGTCACCCAGCCGGGCCTGCAGCGCTGTTTTGCTGTTCGCCAGCTTCTGTTTGTTGGCCTTCTGCTGGCTCACGAGACTGTATCGGGACAAAAGAAAAAATATTATCCCACAATGCTAACTCATAGAGATTTGGCTAATTAGCCAGAAGATTACATTTGTAATTATGGAGTCTCCCTGTTGTTTAAGATTGTTGTTCATTATATATCTCCAATATCTAATTGTTATATTTCTTAGTATCATTTGATAATATATAATCATTTAAAAAGCCAAATGTAAGTATGTTTTGTAAACCTCATTCTCTCTCACTTTCTCTATACATTCTTTATACAGTGGTACCTCCTCATACGAACTCAAGAATTTTCACCTTAAAAACTGAAATTTTGCAAGAAATTTGTCTCCAGCATATGAGCGAACGAACCGAGCTGAACGGAACGCCAGTGTGTGCGTCCGGGGGCTGTTCAAAACTTGTTCTTTTTTGCATTTTGTGTAAGATTTAGTGAAGACACGGCACCATGGATGCGAAGAAATGTTAGCGAGGACGGTGGCAAGAAGAAAACAGAGCCGCTTTCAGTTTGGTTTTTAAAGCAGCCGGTGCCAAGAGGAATCATAAATTAAGCTTAAATGAGGTTTAATGTCTATTTATTTCATAATTTCCTTAATTTACGTGTCTTTTCTAAATGTTTTGATTGATTTTATATGTGAAAAATATGATTCTAGTGTTGGAAATTGGTAATATTGGTAATATTTTTGGGTGGCTGGAACTGATTATCTGTATTTACATTATTTCCTATGGGAAAATGCATTTCGCAATACGAAATTCCACCTTAAAGACACCTTAAAAGACCTATGCCTACTGTAGGTACCGCTGTAGTCGCTTATCCTGTACAGGAATCCTGGAGGTCTGGAGACTATCCCAGGGGACTCGCGACACTAGGTGGCCAGAGTGTCAATCCAGTGCAGGGCACAATCACACTCACATTCCTTCATACATTCACACACTACAGGCAATGCGGAAAAGGCAGTTAGCCTGAACTGCATGTCTTTGGATTGTGAGAGGAAACCCACCAAGCACGAGGAGAACAAACTCCACGTGCACATACTTGAAGTCGCAACTCGAACCCTTGACCCTGAAGGTATGAGGCCACAGTGCTAACTTTTATGCCCATGTGCTGCAAATTTAAAATCTTTTAAAGAAAAAACTATCCATAAATCCACAATCTAATCCAGCCCGGACATTACCTCACTCTCACTCACCTGCTTGATGTTTACCTTCTTTTGCTTCCGTGTACTAATACCTGTTCACCTCTCTCTCTCTCTCTCTCTCTCTCTCTCTCTGTGGTTTCATTCAAAGTGCACAGAGTGATTCATCATTCCTGGTTTTTGCTTCTGATTATGATTTCAATGGAGTTCTCTATTTGCATGATATTGTAACCCTGTCTCATTCTCTTCCAATCTTTCTGCTGATTCAGAGACTTACTTCACTTTACTTCCTAGGTTCCATTAGCCTTGTAAAAATAAAGCACACATGTGAACGCTGTGTACATTTTAGCTTTGGATTTGCATTCCTTTCATGTTTGTTTTTTTTTACACCACATCACTCTTGTACTGTAAATATGACACTGAATGATATGTCCACAGACCGTAACGTAACAGAGAGTACTCACTTCTCAGCGATGGCGACTGAATCCGGGTTAGTAGGCGGGATGAAGAAACACACTCCGGGGGCTGCCATGGTGTGTCCGGCTGAGTCTTTGACGTCCCATTTGGGCCCGTTGTTCCTGAGCAGTGTGTAGCGCGCTCCTCGCTGAACCTGCCCCTGTTTGTTCCAGGGATAATAATCAGACCGGTCTTAATACCAGTCCTGATACATTGCGGTAAAACCTTGCGAGATTTTTAAGGATTTAAATACATTACAACTAAACAGCTCCACTCCGAGAGCACTCTGCGTTACGGATTTTCCGTGAATATCTTCCTCCAGGAAAAGTTTCCAATAAAAGAGGGATTAGCGAGGCATAGAAGAGGATGAGTGTTTAATACCTCCTCTGTATCGAAGTCACACAGCGCCTCGACGGGAACGAGTTTTTGTGGCGGCTCCCTGCGGTACTTCAAGGGCAGAACCTGAAGGCTTCGGTTCTGGAGGGTTTTCACTCGATCATCAAAGTGATCCATGGCCTTCGCTTGGTCCTGGACAAATAAACACAACTTTCTTTTCAGACTCTACACCTGTTTGCTTGACAAGCGCATGCTACAATATGTAAAACCAAAAGTAAAATGATAAATAACAATGTAGTAATAACTGTATTTACATTCATGTCCGTGACCAAGCCTTCCAACTGGTACTGGTCTTTAAAGTCAGGGTTGTACTTCTGGTTGATTTCGGTATCCAGGCGTTTCAGCAGGTCCTGAGTGTCTCTGGCTTCCTTCTGAAACTGCACATGACACAAAAAAACAAAAACAAAAAAACAAGGGTTCCATTATAATTCTGACATTTTATTGTCAAACCGTCTTTAACACCAACAAGGACTTGGTCTTTTTTTTGTCTTTTATGGCGGATGCACCATTCATTTAGCCTTTTCTTTACCTTGTGGTACTCGTCCATGTGCTTCAGGTGATTCTCTTCGCAGATGAGCAGGTTGAGATATTCCTTCCAGTCGGCATGAACAGCATCCATATGCGCCTGGAGACAAATCACATGACCAAAGCAGCCCAAATAAATGACTACATTTCTAAACATGTGTACTCTACATCGGGCGTGGATAGTGTTACAAAAATGTATCATACCATGATACACAATGCAAAATTTTTTTTAATATTGATTAATAAAGTTGTTAATGCATGTAGAAATAAATGACTCCACAATGTACAATTTAAAGGGCACTTATTATTCAAAACTCACTTTTATGCAATTTGTTCGACATTCGGATTGCGTGTGAACAAACAAAATATGCGAGAGAAAAAAAAAAAATCAGCTTTTTGTTAATTTTTCCATTTTATATTGGCCAGGGTTATAATAAGCCAATTCAATTCCCCCCTTAATGTGAGTTCTTATAAGAACAGCCCGTTTTAACCCTTTAACATTCTACTCAACCTTTTGGTAGACCACATTTTAAGTCACTATATCTTCATTATCACAATAATCACTATCACATATATTACTATATTATGTCTTGAAGTTAGCATAATTTAGCCATTTCTACCACTCGTTGCTGTGTCTTTAATACTATATTAAGGTTTGCGGTATGAAAAATACATTATCTGCAGGGCAATTCACCTGGACCATTAACACACACAAGTAAAGAAATATTAAAATATAGGACCTTTAAAAGATGCAATATAAAATGTAAATCTTAGCCTCCACATATATAACAGTTTATAACTGTTATTCTATAGAAAAGCACAAAACATGAGAATGATATTGCAATAATTATATAATAATATTATAACAGTTAATATCTCAGAACATACAATATATTGTACACTGCAGCGAAAATTGACGGAGTTATTAATCGTTATTATACCGTCATATTGCAATCTGACCGTACCTCGATGACGTTCTTTCCTGGGTGTCCCTGAGCGATGAGTTTCTCCCCGTCATCGCTCAGCTTAGTGACCGTCCCCTCCTTGGATTCCAGGCACTTACTGATGAAGTTCTACAGAAGTGGAATGAGGTGGAAAAAGTGATGGTGAATAATGAGGTAAGATTTATTGCTGCAGAAATGGAACATTTTATGAAAAAAAGAGATAAATATAAGTTCATCAATGCTAAGTTCATCCTTCAGTTAACAAATGATTAGTGAAAAACTGTCGTCTCTTTTATAGGATTTCCTATAATCAAAGGTAGATATTATAATATTGGGTCATTTCTGTTTAATCATTAAAAGGTAATCTATTATGCAAAATATTCAGATGGGTCACCGGTGTGTGTGTACAAACAAAAAAAAAGTGTGAAGAAGAAACATTTCCTGCTTTTTCTCCTAATTTCTATATTAACATTAGCTCGGGTTTAAACAGGCCAATTAATATGTTCGCCATATTGTGACCTCATATAAGAAGATCCCCTCCCTCGGCTTGCTGCTCAGCGCTTTTCTTTTGTCTCTGGAGGGGCGTGGCTCAGCAGCAGCCCATGGTGCATTAGGAGTGGGGGGTTAAATTAAGGGAGTTTGAGGTATTTCAGCTGGAGCACCAACACACATACACACTTTGTGGTGGCTCACAGTAAAATATCGGACCTTTAAATCCAGTCCTGAGCAGAGTAGAAGTGAACATCTTGTTCTCAGACGTTTTATTTGGTTTGGGTAGCGCCGTTACCTCGTACTGCCTTTTACGAGCAGGATAGTCGAGGTTGGCGTCGCTCCAGTCGTACATGATGCGTTCATCAGCTTGCTGGTCCAACCAGTAGAGCTCGTTGGTGCAGCGCTGCATGTAGTCTCTCAGACTCAGCAGGTTCTTCTGACGAGCTGTAGAGTTTGCCTGGAAGAAAAAAAAGGATGTAAATGTACAGTCATCTGGGAGTGTGAGCATATACTGATCTTAAATCTTTTCTGAATTCTGGGGTTTAACATGGAGGAGCTTTGAGTTGATTAAAGTAAAAAGGCACTCAAATAAAGATCATCTCCCTATTCAAATCCACAGAGTGATCGGTTTCATGACATCTGAAAAGAGACAGGAGACTTCTCTACACATACTTTAATTAAAAAAGGGAGAAAAGGAAAATAAAAGCAGAGCTTTACCATAAGTTTGTTGTATTTCAGCTGCAGGCCATCAACGTAGTCCTGCAACAAAAACAGGAGTGTCAATGAGTCATATGCTGCCCTCTATGGTTCCAAACCTGTGTTCTAGGTAACTATGTATATATTAACAATCAGGCACGTTTATAGCAATTCGGTTTTGAAAGACGAAGCAGAAGCTTTGGGACACAACTCAACCGCATGATTATGAGAATAATTATAATGTAAGATGTCAGGAAATTAGCGATGCAACTAATTCACCTTGTCTCCCTGACCGATGTAAGGAGCCAAGGCCTCCACTTCGCTGTGAAAGATATTGTGCTCTTCTACTTCATTCTCAATAGTGGGCAGGTCTTGTCCAAATCCTTTGTTGTTAAGATTTGCCTGCATAAACACACACCCACACACACACACACGCATTCAGATTAATAGCTGGAAGTAGAGATGGAGAGAAAGACTAAAGGATATAGTCTTGCTTACTCACCGTTTTCTCGTCGATGATCTTGCCCCAGTTGACGCTGGGAACCCCTTCGGATCGTGTCAGGTGGTAAATATGGTTGTGATCGGTCCGCAGCTTCTTCAAACGCTCACGCAGCTGCTTCATACTGAACGAAAGAAAAAAGAAAGCTAAAGTGTTTTGTCTACACAGTGTATTGATTTCAAACTAGAAAACTGATTCAAACATAAAGTGCCTCAAAGTCAATGCAGTCAGACACTGGTGTTGATGGGAAACTTTAGCAAGAACCAAGTGTGAGCAGGAGACGCCTTCGGACCTCCACTTGATTGATTATTTGATCAGATATAGATACAGAATACCAGCTTCAGTTTCTGATCAGGATACATATGTTATGACTGAAATCATTATATATATGGTACAAAGTAAGATAGGCTGGTCATGATGTAACTATCGGTGTAATATGAATTTGAACTTAAGTTACAAGATCAATTAAATCACCTTCTCTTTAAATGTTCATTTCAGCTGTAATCAAGGCTCGGTTCTATATTCACATGAATGTTAGTCTGTTGGCGTCTACTGACGGACAGATTAAGCAAATAGAATCGGTCAGAATCTTAAAACTCTACTGTTTTAAGATTCTGACCGATTCTGAACTCTAAAGCGCCTGTGATGTGCACTCACTCTTGCTGGATCATCTCAGCCTGCGGGTGCTGCAGGCGCTTGGCTTCGGCTGCGTCTTCGTCCAGACCGTTTAGCATGAGCAGCGAGTTCTCGATCGTTCTGTTGGTGGAGTCCTGATATAGCGGCTGCTTGCCCTCGTTGATCTTGAGCACATCCTGATAATTAAAAAGTCATCGAGGAGGTCATGTGGTTAGATCCCAGCTGATTCAAGTGATCATACTAATGTTGTTGACAATAAATAAAACCTTGAGAGAAATGTCAGCATAGTGGTTTTGTTCCTGCTGCTCTTCAGAAGATGAAAGACTCTCAGACAAACTCTACGTTTTGTACATCTTTTGCACTTTAATTAAATGGATTTAGAGAATGAAGTAGAACTTTGGAAGAAACATATTTCGGCCATTTCAAGGGTAGCAGTTATTCTGATTAGATATTTTACACTACATATGTAATCTTTTAAAACCTTTTAAAAAAGTTTATTAACTTTTTAATGACGACTTCTAGGAATATTCATTTATTAATTCATTTATTTTTCATGCTGATTTTCCTGTTTAGGGTTGTGGGTGGGAGAAAGGGGTGGGGTATGGGGTGGAGCCTATCACAGGGACACCTTGGATGGGGTGATGAAACATTAACACACCCAATTAAACACTATGGGTGATTTGGAATCACCAATCAGCACACACTGCATGTCTTTGGACAGTGAGGGGAAACCTGGAGGAAACCCACAAAGCATGGGAACAACATTCCATTCGAATCCCAGACGGTGAAGGGCAATAGTGCTAACCTCTGAGAACATCCTCTTTTCAGGAATATGTATTATTACTATTAGGTATGCTGTAGATGTATCGCTGTCATGGAACAAGCATCACCTTGTTGAGATTCTGCTCTGTCTCCAAGATGTTCCTTTCCACCTTGTCGGCATTCCTCTGCAGCTTCTCGATCAGAGTGGTCAGATCGAGCCTGTAGTACGCAGAAAGAGACAAAGGATTTTATCCTATAAACACAACCGAAATCTATCATGTGAAATCTCTCTATATGACCTTAGTGAACAGCTAACACAGGAAGACGATGCTTGCTGTCTTCTCACCTGTCAGCTAAAACGAGTCCACACCTGCTTGTATTTTTTTAAGGGCATCGTGCTGCGTGCACCAACATTCTTTTCCGAATTCAAAGGAAACGGGATCAAAAAACAATGGCAATGTGACCAGCTGTTAAAGTAAACTGCCACACCTTTTTTTTTTTTGCACCGCACAGGTAATGGAGTGTGTTACACTAAAGAAGTTGTAACTAAACAAATGTGTAATAAATTGCTATTTTGCACAGCCGGGCATGACATAACTTGAGGAAAATGATTCTGACACCAGATTTATCTCTAGACTCTCTAGGGCATGATTTGAAGGTTTGACTTTCAGTTCTTTAGTACCTGCAGATAAGTCTTTTTTTCATGAGATCGCAACACAGTAATGTGAGTGTTTCATACACAAACAGGCTAGACGGGTTTAATGCTCAGAGACAGAGAGAAACCAAATGAAGCTGAGAGAAACTAAACCTACTTTTATTTCTATAAATGAAAAATACAACATGATGACAGAATTGATGAAAGAACTTATCAGAGTGTGTACAGTAGGTCTGGAAGTTCCCTCTAAGAAGTGTGAAAAAGGTTTTATGGAGAGGATAACCTGTAATCATTTTGACTTGCAAAGGATCCCTCTTCCATGTGCATATCTGCAAGCGCTGCGTTTCAGAGAGAGCTGTGCTCCAGGCAGAATGTCTTCATAACTTAAATTTTTTTTCTTAGGTGATGACTGACAAGATACAATGCAACATGACTACACTGAGCTATGATAAGAAGCCAGGCTGCGCACTTTTCTCGCTCATCTGTTAATATGATGTCAGGAGTTTTAATCATTCTGAGATAGTTACGCAATTCAGTGTTATTAGGGATCCAGCACAGGGATTGACTTGTCTGCTCTCTGTCATTCTATGGGCTGTTACCGTTGTACAGATACTAGGGGAGTTGGTGCGGTATCAGTGGGAGAGGTCACAGTCATTTGTTGCCACACCACATGTTACTTGGATAAACACACAGTGGTGTCTCAGGTTTCTGCGATTTTTAGTGAGCAGGGTAAGGGTTCAAGGCACAGCGTTGCTCATTGCCAGTGAGTTCTTGAGCAAGGCTGTTAACTTTGAACTACTTCAGATGCTGCAGTCTGCTCGAACAAACAATCCTAGCATAATAAAAAAGAATTGTGCTAATAAAACCTATACATCATTGGTTTAATTTGCATGAATACCTACTACTAATTAAAGGAATATGAGCATTTGGGTTAGAAAAGAATTACTTAAAGATTAGTCCTGCACATTTTACATGCTGCGGAAACTGTAAAAGAAACCTACGCCTCTATTCTGCACTACAGATTATAACCACATCACCTACATTAACCTCAATCACAGATATCATACGTGTGAGGCTTTCCTCTACTGCACAACATCGGGTGGGACTTTCACCGATGACCAAGACAGAAAGCTATGCATGTGAAATGTTCTCCTTTCTCTGACATCTGTTTCAAATTCAATCATTTCAACAACAACAACAAAAAAAAATTTCCAAGCCACATCCCTGTTGGTACGTCATTAAAAACTCGCCAGAGAACTTTGTGGAGGCTTGGCATGCAGAGAGCATTATGGGTTGTAGTTTTGCGGCTGCCTATGACTCATTCATTGTGTGTTTCATACGGGAAATAAGGTCCAATGTTCAATTGATCTGATTCACCAGTGGGTTGGAACACCATACAGAAGTTTCTGACATTGGCTTCAACAACACAACTCACGTCCCACATCCAGTCCAAATACGAAAGCAGTTTCTAATTCATAACTTTGCTGTTATTGAGCCCAAACGTGTTTAATATACCAGCGAGAGTTAATAAAAAGCCATTGCACTTTGCATGAAAGCAAAAAGCAGAGCTAATGCTCATGGTGAAACTTCTATCTAGTCTGCTTGTTTGAACTTGAAATATAAGTCTTTCAGACCTTCCAGCTTCAGAACTAGAAAATCAGGCCATTTAAGAAACAAAGAAGCATCTCGAGGTCTTAAGCAAGAAGAACAACTCAGTTAAAGGTGCGATGGGAAGGGCTGGGAGAGAGGACATTGTTCAAATTCCACTCCACCTCCCACCCAGGTAAACATTCATGCATAGAAATGGAATTCGTGTCAAACATCCACACGCCTAGAAATGCCATTCGATCCAAGACACTGTCAAGTGAACTGAGGCACAGGTGTATCTTACACCTCCTATTAGCACACCTGCCTTAAGATGGATTAACATATACACCCAAGTTCTAAAGGCATACAAACCTCCACTGTCTATTGAACTAAAATATTTCTTAAAGATTTACACATTGGTTGTGTTTCTGTGCGAGACTAGCACAGATGATCACAATTATGGTGAAAAAGAGCCCTGTGATTTACAATATACTGTAAATGAAACCGATATCCTTCATCTGAAACAAATACAGCATTCAACAACCAACATATGTAGTAGACATATAAAAAAAATCCTACAAGTATTTATAATGTGAGTGTTAGCTCTATTTAAAAGCCTTATTGTGGGTGTGGTTATAGGTGCACCTAGGCACGTTCTCAAAAATAAATGTTCCTTACTGTATTCAGCTTTGTCGTTAGCTGTCATAACCAAGGGTATATCTTTTTTTCAGTTAGTACAGTAGGTATACCTTTAGAGTACATATTAATTATGTTAATTATATCTTGAAGACTACAGATATTGCTTTAAAACATCAAGTAATGGTGCAACATCCCAGATACATTCTTAGGAAATGTTCCAAACAGAATTTTTCATTGTAGGTGAGTATTATAAAGTGAGCATGTTTCATGTTTAAACCTTTAGTATACATCTTTATACCTTTAACATACGTAACTGAACCCTTAAAACCTTCCATGTACTAAACTGTATATTCTTTTATCAATAAAAAGGTACTATCTTTTATATCTTCGTACATCTTCATAGGGTACATATTTGACCCCGAAAAACCACTAACATCCCTTTTATGTTATAATTAAAGTTACACCAAAGCACTTTTCCAGGTACATTCTTACAAATAACTATACCAAACAATACTTTGCATCATAGTTCATTTGGAGCTATCATCAAATAAACTTGTTTTGTACCTTAATACTTTTTTAATGTACATAATTATACCTTAGAATGTACTTAAAATCTTTAAAGCTTCAATTAAAGGTACACACCCTTTACCTTCCCAGGTTCTCAAAAATACTTTGCTTTATCGTTGCTGAGGTTCCACCAAGGGCACATCTTTTGTACCTTCAGTAGGTATCTTAATATGTTTAGGCTACATAATTGGACGTGTGATCCCTTTAAAACTTTAAAGTACATATTAAGGTGCATATTCACAGGTACATCCCAGCAGTTTAGAAGGTAGGTAGTGTCAAGGGGACATGTTTTGTACCTTTAGTATGTATGTATACTAAAACTTTACATTTTAAGATTACCCTTAAGATTTCAACCACCTCAGAAACATTATTTTTAAAGTAATGGTTCTGATGTGCATAGTTTTATACATTGTCCATAAATCAAGGTACTACAGTGTACTTTGGGTACTAATGTCCATTAGGGTGGTTGTTGAGACCTTCAGTATGTGTCTACCTGAAAAGGTGCTGGGTACAGTAGTGTTTTTTTTAAATTTTTTTATTTTTAGTATGTTGGCATTGCTATCAAATCTTATGTGTAAAAGTTTAAAGTTTATGTGTAAAACGTACATACATACACACACATTTACATATATATTGCACTTAGCTAAGCTAAATGAAAGACATTTTCTGGTAATGACGGTTAACAAACGGTTACATAACAAAGAGCCGTTATTTTAAATTTTTAAATATTCGCTCTCGCGCACGGAGTAAATTTAAAGCGGTGCAGAAAAGTGCGCACGAGCCGACAAACAAATAAATACGCGCGAGGCACAATTCGTGATCGGAAATGTGCACGAGACTCAAAACAAGCGTGCTTTAAAGAATAATAATAATAACAAAAATAAAGAATGCATTTTAATACTAAAGTCCTGCAATGACAAAATGAGTGGACTCACTTTTTCGAGGACGAGGTGGTTGACGGAGACAGAGTACTCTTCGCAGTCTTCTTCTTAAACATTTTGACAGCTTTCCCCGACACTTGCGTGTGTAAATCCCGCTCTTATGTGTGTTTTGTGTGAGGTTTCTTTTCTCTACACAGACTGACGGATGGATGCCTTGGCCAGGTAAAAACTCTCTCCAACACTGTCATACGCAGCTGTTCTGTTTCAGCCAACACCTGCAGCTGTCTGCACACACACACACACACACACACACCTGCAACTGGGGCTGTTTTTCAATGCCCAGGGAAACGCCCCTCTCAGAGGGCGGGACCCACGGTGTAGTGGAGTGGGTGGGGTTCCGTGCACACTTTTGCATGAATGTGTCCTGTGCACAGGTGTAACTAGACACTAAAAGGTATTACACAAAAAAGCTTAACACAGTTAATGCATGTAGTGCAATGAAACTCATGCCCTTCAGGGGGGAATATATATATATATAAAAAAAAAAAAATA
>JAQMYJ010000008.1:3299939-3311775 GCA_030014305.1 Clarias laeviceps
TATATATGTTTATTTATTTATTTATGTGGTTAGCATAGAGGTTTGTGGATGGATGGATATATATATATATATATATACATTGATCAGTCATAAACATTAAGACCACCCGCCTAATATTGAGTAGGTCCCCCCTTTGCCACCAAACCAGTAATGACCTGTGTGTTCTGACTCTTTCTATCAAAACCAGAATGACCCTTTTCATCAATTTGATATATAGACCAGTCTTCACTCCCCATGTCACTTTTGGTATGTCCTGACCACTGCAGCTTGGGAACATCAACCAAGATTTAAGTGACTTTGACAAAGACTTTGACTTTGACTCATACTCCAGGAAGAAAATGCAGAATGCAAAAAAAAAAAAAGGAAACATAACCCCCTAAAATTTATTTATATCAAGGGAAAACCTGAGTACAATTAAACAGTGCAGTGAAAATCATACTTCAGAAAGCAAACACATAAAATTGCACAATGCACCGAAGTTCATACTGCAGAAGAACAAACACATAAAAATTTTAACTGCAACAAAATGCAATTAATGTCATACTTCAGAAAAACACATAAAAATTACACAATGCAATAAAATGATACCCCAGAAAACAAACAAACAATAAAATGACCAGTCATAACATCAACACCACATAACATTAACATATCACCAACAATATTAATTATATCCCAATAAACTGGTGGCAGAATCATTGGCATCAATGCCATCACCTATGCCTGCTGGAATCAAGGGCCAGCCTGTGAGGTCCAATTCCATGAAAAGAAAGCCAATTCAACACAAATTGAAGAAAAAAGTCAATGCTGTCCATGACAGAAAGGCACAAGAAAACCCAGTGCACCGCAACCTAAAAAGAGCCTAAGGCCTGCCACCCGGCCTCCCATCTCCCCAGATCCCAATCTGATCAAGCACCCATTGGATGTACTGGTCAAACAAGTCTGATCCACAGAGGCTGCACCCCAAAAACCACAACACCTAAGGTTCCGCCACCAATGTCCTGGTGCCAGACACCATGGCATATGCCCAGAAGTCCTGCAGAGTCATGCCCTGTTGGGCCAGAGCTGCCCTAGTGGCACAAGGGGAATTCAAAATCTAGGTGGTTATAATGTTCATGTTTTTGGCCCCCGAGTGGCAAAGTGGTAAAGTGCACGCCCTATCTCCGGACATCGCTAGCTCGATTCCTGAGTGATACTGTAGCCTCCTGCAGCTGGGGGCCTAGAGAGAGCTGATTGGTTAAGCTCTCTCAGCAGGGTGGGATGGGAGGCATTTAGTACTCTCACATCAAGGGCGTCTGTGAGCTCTTGCAGGCAGAAGGAGCAGATAGAGCTGTCGTCCGAGTGTGTTATGCAGCCCCCCAATAGTGCGTGAGCAAGCAGTGCGAAAAGACGCGCTGCCGCCACGTGGTTCAACGAAACATGTAATAGTCTTCAGCCCTCCCTGACTGAGAAGTAGTAGACTTAATGTGGGAGACCCCTAGGAATTGTATACGACTAAATTAGGGAGAAAATTTGCGGAAAAAAATTCTCTGTACGCCGGAGCCACGATCAGACTGTCTGCTTCACGTCTAAAACGCTGGCCTCCCAGGATCTCCTTTAATGGACAAACATGTGGAAAAGTCTCGGAGCAAAGTAGGGACAGTATGGGGATGTGAAAATAACTCTCAGCCAAGTTCCTGTAATGTGCAAGTTGTGTTGGTAAATAATGGTCTGTACAGTTCTCACACGCTGAATGTTCATGGGAACGACTGCAGTGGGCTCTGAGCCACCTTGACAAGGATCATCATTCATTCACGGACGTACAGCATTCTTTAAAATGTTTGCACCATTCAAATGTTTTACTGCATCTAAGTCTTGGCTTGAAGTCTTCCGTAAATGTCGGGTAAATGTTTTACGCCTTCATTTATAAAAGTACACAATACACCAAGGCAGCAAATTTTTATTGCTAAATATATTTATACTTTCTTAAAATAGTCAGATCACAGTAAATTATTTGCATATACACTCAAGGCAATAACACGTATGTTCTAGGTAATGGTCCATATTTGGCGGTTCTATTTTCTGTGCTCGTTATTGCACAACCTGTATAGCCTCATTGTAAAAACATATTAAATATTAATAGTATAAAGAAGACAAATACAGTTAATGACAACCCTACTGCTGAGTATTCATGTGATATAATGAAATAGGTTTATGAAATGATAAAAGTAAGCATTGTTCAGGTGAACGTATCCTAATGAGCATCACTGAGGTGGTTTAATTATTTAGAAACAACTGACAGCTCAGCAAGAGACTGATTATAACCTGTATATCTGAAGTCTTGTAAACTCTTGTCTAGTCTGCAGTCTGATGAACATGCATTTGCTGTCGAGTTAAAACCATCGTCTAGTTTTCTGACTTATGAACAATGCATGTTCTGCAAACATAGCCATACTTCTTTTATTTGCAGCTTTACCTTAGACTTCTGGTTGCAGCACTCCTGATGGAGGAGATTACAGTAACCTGCTAAACCTGAGTGTAGAAGGTATGCAAGTCTCCTCTTATTGTGCTTTCACATGTTTGTGGCAGATCCGTGCTAAATGCTACAGTGAAGAATACCGGTTCAGACAAAATTCACAGGAATTCTAGCAGGTTGAATTCACAGGAACAAAGCTGTAATTAGAACTAAGGACAGTGTAATGACAGGAATCCTGTCGCTTTTTAGCATTTAACTCTGCAGCAAGTCTCCACTGAGAACTCTCATGTCAAATCATTTCTATTCCAGTTACAGTTAACTGACTACAAACAGCACACCTTCAACACGCAGCAGTGTAGTGAGCCTAGTCACTGCCTTATACACACTGCCTCACACACACTGCCACATACATAAATCTCATAAAGACAGTCTTTTACATAATGCCTCATACATACTACACGCTGCATTATTCACGCTGTCTCATTCACACTGTCTTGGAAACCCACTACCTTATCCACACATCTCATAAAGATTGCCTCACACACACTGCCTCATACCCATTGCCTCACACACTCCTTACTAAGACTGCCTCATACAAACAGTAAATGACGCCTAGTCCACACATACACACACACACAGGTATTTTTTACAGCAAGAATCCTTCTTTCTATTCATTTCACGCACAAATGTTTCGGGCCACCCCTATGTAAAAATCCTTGCAGACACAGGATATTTAGAAACTCCATTTTCTGCATTGATGTGTGGACAGTAAATAGAATTTTTGGCATGAAAGAGGATCTGTCGCATGCACCATATCTCCTGTGTTTGATGTCAGAGTGTGATGTACCCTGTGATAACGTTTTTCAGGCTTTCTGATTGGCCAATGTGACTTTGCAGTTAAGGTTATATCATTGCCTGCTGCTCTGGCCTGTTCTTGATGGTGCGTTTTGAGTTTTTACATGGATAAAGATTGTTTTAAGTACAGAAGTTTTTTATAAGGGAGGCGGCACGGTGACGTAGTGGTTAGCGCTGTCGCCTTGCACCTCCAGGTTCCATTCCTATTGTGAGTCTGTGTGCATGGAGTTTGCATGTTCTCCCTGCGCTCGGTGGGATTTCTTTGGGAACTGCACTTTCCTCCCACAGTCCAAACTCTAAAGACATGCAGATTAAGCTAATTTGGTTTTCCCCAAATTGACTGTGTGTAGGTGTGTGCGCACTGTGTTGGATTGGCACCCCGTCCAATCAGTGTGTACCCTGCTATATGCCCTTAAGTCTCCTGGGATTAGCTCCAGGCCCCACCGCGACCCTCTATACAGGATAAAGCGGTATAGACGACCATGATGAGTGAGTGAGAGTGAGAGTTTTTAATAAGTAGAGTGGAAAACACTTTTTTTTCTGAGTGGTTGTTGGTGCTCTGTGATTGGAATTCCTTCCAGATCCACTGCAACTCTGACCAGGACAAATTGCTCAATAATGATGAATAATTGATTTAATGGCTTTTCACACACTGTTCGGTTTCCCATCTCTCTCTCTTTCTCTCTAGTTTGGGCACTGGGAATTTCTACTCACACCACCAGCTCGTGACAGTTAACGAAGATGAAATGGTGAAGACTAATACTTGGTTCACCCAAGAAACCTGTAGCCAGCCAACACAGATACATGGCTAGCATCGCTCTGATTGACAGTGAAGAAAGAAAACACCCCGCCAAAAAGGACATCAGTTGATCAAAGATGACTATAGCACTGATAGGACTACAACTTGCGATAATCGCTCGAATGCTTATATAATGCGCCACCCAAAAGCCATCTTTTTACATAACTGAAACAAAATTACCATTTTTTTCCTTAAGCTACAACGATTTTTTTTTTCATGTTGGAGATCTGGTGGCCAGACCGGGAACACATATGGTGCTGATAGAACAGTTTTTGTTGCACTTCTAAACAGAATGAGTCACGGGCAGGAGTGTGTGTCATCCAGTTGGATAGGTTGAGACAGCGTATGGCTGAGAGAGAAAAAGTGAAACGCTGAAACAGTACGGTTCTTCCGACATGCCCATCTGACTTGATAAAAACAACGAGGCTATTGTTTGACTTCTCGCCTTGGGTTAGCGTTTAACTTTGAGCTCAAATAACATTTGCTTGATTATAAAAACTGTATGAGACCAACCATAAAATCCAAAAATGCAGCATAGAACAGGACAAGACAAGACAAGACAAAGCCAACGTGGCCATTTAAAGCACAGTAACTAGCATTAATAATAATAATAATAATAATGGCTTTTTATTAATGGCTTTGTAACAAGCTCAGTTAAATGAATTATAGGAGGAGCTGCCTAGTCATGACTTAATGAAAATAAAATATCACTCAACACTCGACTTGAATATGGGACAAACTTTAATGGGACACCATCTCACTAGCATGGGGCAGGGGTAGTTCAGGGGTTAAGGCATTGTCCTACTGATCAGAATGTCCCGGGGTCAAACACAGCACTGACAAGGTGCTTCTGTTGGGCCCTTCAGCAAGGCCCTTAACCCTCAACTGCTCAGATGTCTAATGATGTCTAATAAAATGTAAGTCGCTCTGGGTAAGAGTGTCTGCCAAATGCTGAAAATGTACCATGTGGGACTCTTATTGATTAGCGGACTTTTAGTGTATTTTAAATCATCATGCTTATTAAAACAAAATGAGCCCTGAGAACAAAAGAGTTAGAAAACAAGACATAGAAGAAAAAAAAATGAAGATACCTGTAAAAAAAAAAAAAAAACAAGTGAAAAGAGTAAAATTATAATTGTAGGCTAAGCCAAAAAAAATCGCCAATGCGATGCTAGCTCGAATATCATTTAGTGCTTACTGTACTTCCACCCTTATTTAATCTAAATACCTCTAATATTAGTTGCTCTGACGTCAGGTATAACACACAGCAGCAGTTTTTTTTTTAATGAGCCTAATCTGGTGCATTGTGTATTCATTTAGGATGAGTGTGTTATAGAAGTGTGTTTAACTTGAGCACTGAAAAATGGGAGGCTGTGGAGCGACATCATGAAGAGCATTCATATCCAAGGCCGTGAGTGGGAGGGGCGCCATTTTATTTGCGCACCTCTCTACAGTGTCACAAATAAACACACCTTAGACATGAGAAATGGGAACACACCTCACACACTGTCGCACGTATACACACCTTTAGACGAGTCAGCTTGATGGGATTATGTTACTGCCATAGCAATACTAGTATTGTGTGTGTGTGTGTGTGTGTGTACTAATGTGGGCTTGTTATTTTGCATATTATTCATATTTTGATTCTGTCAGCGTATAAAGATTTTCCTAGGTCGCTCTTAGTCACCCTATGGGCATTAGAATCTTTTATCATGCATTTCATTCCCTCGCTCATTTACTTACTCACGCTCAGGTTTGTGGTAGATCCGGAGGTGCTTTGGGAATACACCTACAAAAGTATGAAATGCCATCCCATTGGAGGGCAGGGCAAGTTGACATAATGGGATGTTTTTGGGAGGTTGGAGGAAAACAGAGAACGTGAGGAAATCCTGAATGAACTTGAGGAAAGCTTGTAATAAAACCCGCCCTCTTCTTGGTGACACCAGATAGTTGGATTATAAATAGTTATGAACATACTGTGAATTAAAGTCCTGGGATGAACAACAGGACAGTGTTTATGATTACAGCAGCAGTTACTATGGGTTACTAGGACCTTACCTTGCACCTCCAGGTTCCAGGTTTAATTTCCGCCTCGGGGTCTGTGTGCATGGAGTTTGCATGTTCTCCTAGTGCTTGGTGGGTTTCCCCCAGGTTCTCCTGTTTCCTCCCACAGTCCAAAGACATGCAGATTTGGGTAAATGGCATTCCCACATTGCCCTTTGTGTGTGAATGAGTGTGTATGTGTATGTATGTTTATGTGGCCTGCGATAGATTGGCACCCTGTCCAGGGAGTACCCCGCCTCGTGCCCTAAGTGCCCCATGACTCTGCACATGTTTTTATATTTAGGTGTCCAAGCACCAAAGTTAACTTTTCTCCGATGTGTTCAAGAGGGCAGAGGAAATGTGTTTTACAGTTAAAGTGGTCCCTGGCTGCAAACGGTTTGAAACCCCATTTTCAGCATACCATGTGGAACCAATCACACTAGGAGAAAGCCATACACTATATAAGATGCTCATGTTGCTACTTTTACCCTAAGAACAAGCTGCTGATAAGCTGCTTCACCTGATCACAGTCCATCCACATAGTTAAACATTAACTCCGTTAATTAATCAATCATCAGTTTGTCTGTCTGCCAAAGGTAACCTGATTCTCCTTGCATTGGCCGAGCAGATTAGAAACTTGTGAAGAGTAGGATCAGCATGTTCACATCTGCTGCATTTGAGGACGGCTAATAAAGGGGCATGTGGATTTTGTGTGAAGAATAACAGAAACACAGTTATTAAGTAAAAACTCCCATTATTTCTCTATATAATCTCCTGCTACACTAAAGCACTTATCCCAGCGTTTCACTAGAACTTGGATACCATCAAGGTAGAAAGTTTTCTCATGATCAGACTGCCTGTCTAAAATTCTGGCCTCCCAGGAACTCTTTAAATGGCTCAAAACATGTTGAAATTGCTGGGAGCGAGGTCAGGACTGTACGAGGGATGTGGCAATAACTCTCAACCGTGTACTTGTAATATGCAAGTGGCGTTGGTGAATGATTGTGTGTACAGTTCACACAGGGTGTGAGGATGGTTGACAACAGGTGTGTGATCTGTATTTGGGTGACTCTGATGTGTCAACAGTGGGGTGGCAGGTCTAACTTGTACTGTATGTGACATCATATGGCCTGATGTACCTCGCATTAAGTTTCATGCTGCCTTGAGTTTTCTCATCGTGTTGGGGTGATAACAAGACTTAATTACAAGGGTGATAATGTGGGTCTTTGTGTCTATATGCAAAATTCTTGGATATTCTGGCTCTAAGGACCATTAGTCAATCTGCCCTAACTTGTCTACAGTGGGTGAGTCTGTGGCATTAGCATTTCAGGGGAATAAGGGTGCATCCACACTAAGCACAACTGCTTCCTACTGTACCTTGGTACCATTGCTTCCCTTTACCTTTTTACCTGCTGGCGAGCTTTCTCTTTATTAATATTGTTACGTACCCAAGAATACTTGTACATCTACAATCTCTGAAGTCATTTGTTTGCAATCCACCAATTAATGTAAAAGAAGAGTACAAGGAAGTAGCATTGATGACCAGGTGGCATTGATGACAGCGTGTTCTAAACAGTCCCTGTTTCATCAGATAGGTTGCAATTTTCATTTTTGCTCATATAAATGATGAAGAAAAGATGATTTTCAAGGGGCTATTGGGGATCAGGATTGGGTATACTGGGACTGTGTCATGAACTGATTGGTTCTGGTCACAGAGCCTCTTCTTTTTCTGATGCTCTCTTCCAGACTTAGCCTGGTGTGGCCCAGCTGCAAGGACTCAGAGTGGTCAGCTTCAGTCATGGAGCTGGCTGCACCCTTAAGGGTTTGGCGGGTACAGGTCTTGCGGCCCGGGAGAACTACTAAGCTGGAAGACATGGTATACTTGGTCATCTGGGCAGGGCAGCTCTGCTAGAATTTGCAGGTTAAGACCTTGATGAAAGGCGGCTTTGGATACCAGTTCATTTCATCCACTACCAGCCACTAACGTACAAAACTCTAGACGCATTTCTCTTCCCCATCTAACTTTGAGAAGCTGCTTCCTGATTTCTTAACCCACAAGGGGATTTTTGAACAATTGCTTGAACATGTCCACAAACTAGTCGTACGAAGACAATGGTTGGAACCAGACTAGTGAAAAGCCTTGCTGGTGAGAAGGCTAAGGAACTGTGCAATCTTCTGCTGCTTGGAGAAACCCGTCTAGCTGGTAAAGTACAGGAAACACTTCTTGACTTGGACTTGGGATAGTATAAAGGGAAGAGGATAGCATTGGTGGGCATGTTAAATTTAGCATCTAGCTTAACCAGACACTGATCATCTTCTGATAGTTTTTCTTGAGCTGCCATGACCGCCTGCCAGTTTGCATCTCTTGCTGCGTCAAAGGTGATATTGAAGTATTTTGTCATGGTTCAGAGCCTGGGATGGCTGCAATGTTTAGGCAAAAAGCCAGAAAATGAGAAAGTGTGACAGGAATTTTATAATTTTTTTAAAATCTTAAGATCAGAACCAGATTATCAAATACTGTATGCAAGCCTTGGCCAAACAAAGTCTTTTTGCAAAGGCTATGAGGATGGTTGGGAACATGTGTGAGTGATGAGTATTTCAATGACTTTGAACTTGTGGAGGAAGTGTTGCACTGGCGATTGTAGTCCATGGTGGCCATGTTTGTAGGCTTTGGTATAAACCACAATGCACTCATCTCACATGGTGACCTTTACAACATATCTGTGTCTCTCAGACCAATTATTAATTCTGTAAAAGGCAGCGATTTGTGGTAAATTCTTTTGTGTTTGTTTGTGTGTGTGTGTGTGCGTGCATGTGAGCGATTCTTCGGCACATACTTTCAGCTCCTTCTAGAGAAAGGGGGTGTGTTTGCATACAGTGTGTTTTGCATGCGGAATTTGTGTGAGACGATCTGTCATTAAAGAAACTCGTTTTTGTAGTAACGTGGAAAGAAAGGGCGTATTCCTGTAGTGGGTGGAGCTCAGTGGTAGGCAGAGAGAGAGTGTGTGTGTGTGTGGGTGGGTGTGTGTGTGTATGTTCTGCATGGTTCTCTGTAAAAGGTGCATGTGTGGGTAGGGAAAGCGAAAAGGGTCGGTCATTCCATACCAAGGATGAAAGCTTATCGTGTACAGTCACTCAGCACCTAGGTTTAAGCCACATGCTAAAAGTCATGCAAAAAAAAAATTTTTTTTGAAGGAATTTAAACGTGGTCGCAAAGTATTATGCATGTGTACGCCATGGTATGTTTTGCTTTTTTGTATCTCGCTAGCAAGAAACTAATTTAAATATTAGGGTTAATTACAACTATAAAGAAATTAACACAAGTTGAATTGTTAGCTAGCTTAGCTCCGTAAATGCTGATAGCTCTGGCTTTCATATTAAAAAAACAGCAGTATTTAACATGTGGCTTAGTGGTTAGCACCTCCAGGGTCCGGGTTTCATTCCCGTTTCGGAATCTGAACCGAGTGTGCAAAAAAATAGTAGCATTCAATAGGCCGCATGGTTGCTTAGTGGTTAGCCCTGTCGCCTTGCACCTCCAGGGTCAAGGTTCGATTCCTGGCTCGAGTCTGTTTGCATGTCCTCCCATACATAAGTAATATCAAATGATGAAGTTAATAATGATGTAAAAGGCTGGTCAGCAAAATCACCATGCAGGTTAGGCTAATTGGTGTTTCCAAATCGCCTTTAGTGTGTGTGTGTGTGTGTGTGTGTATGCCCTGGAATTGATTGTGCGCTCTCTGTGTGTTAAAATGCATTTTTTACAGAGTAGTGTCAAACCGCGTCTCATTTTTTAAACAGGGATACAATGCCACTTACAACCCAGGTGTCTCAAAAATGTAAGACATATATGTGACGAAATCCATCCAGGCATTTTTACAAGTGACATGAAAAAGAAAAATCATGCACCTGGTCCTTCTGATGTTTCAATGTCGTGCAAAGAAGAAACTTATTACAGTGCCCTACAGTGGATTGGCACCCCATCCCGGGGTCCAATCCCCTAAGTCTCCTGGGATAGGCTCCAGCCTCCCGTGACCCTGTATAACCGATATGGACGCCTTTCCCAGGAATCTTAGGGAACGAGGCGGGGTACACCCTGGATGGGGTGCCAATCCATTGGAGGGCACAGACACATGCTCATTCACACACTATGAGCAATTTGGGAACACTAAATAGCCTAATCTGCCTGTCTTTAGATGGTTGGAGGAAAGCGGAGTACCCAAAGGAAACCCACCTCAACTCAGACCTAATGTGAGAATCGAACTCGGACCCTGAAGGTGCAAGGCCACAGTGCTAACCATTAAGCCACCATTCTGCCTTCATCTTTTCAGTAAAGTATAACCAAAAATAAATGGCCAAAAAGCATCAAATTAGCACTAATACGTAAAATGCTTCTCTTAACATTACAACTTCCATCAACTGGATTTAAATCAATTTCTAATATTATTAGATATAGTGTTACAGTAGATATTTCACATGTATTAGCGCTAGCTCGCTTAGTGTTAGCCGTTTTAAATCTTTTTAAAGCAGTCTCTGAGTGCATAGTGATTTTGCTGACTAGCCTTTTACATCTGTGCATTATTTCATCATTTAGTGTTATTTACTTCATCATTTAGTGTTACTTATCTAGGTATGTATATTGAATTTTTAAGAATGCAAAATTAATCTCCATACAGCAAGTCACTATTGCTAGCTAGCAAGTTACAACCGCTAAATGGGAACGACGGCCCAAGACACGAATACCTCGTTTGAATTACAAGCATGTAATCAAGCAGTAAAGAAGTCATTCTGTCAGAGAACCATTGATAGAATCTGGACCTGCTGTAAAGTTATGGAGGAGTGTCTTCTGCTCGGGTGTGTCGGCTTTATCACTCGGCGATTAGGAGTGTCACCGCTCTCTGTGTTGAAATGCATTTTTTACAGAGGAGTGTCATACGGCGTCTCATTTTTTAAACAGGGATACAATGCCACTTACAACCCAGGAGTCTCAAAAATGTGAGACATACATGTGACAAAATCCATCCAGGCATTTTTACAAGTGACATGAAAAAGAAAAATCATGCACCTTCTGGTCCTTCTGGTGTTTCAATGTCATGCGAAGAAGAAACTCACTACAATTAACAGAAATGATGGTTCCTGGGGTTGATATTCTACACCTTAGTTAATGTTAAAACTAACTAATAGCTCAATTAACCAACATAATCTGAGGCACGTTCAAGTCAAACCAAGAATTTTGATTGTGCAGATGGTAAGTTTAAATAGAGCGCCCAAATGATGCAACTTGCCCCAATCCAAATTGTCCGACTCATGGGAAAGGGACAAACACACATGCACATATGATGGGTTTGATGTTCTGACCTTATTCTCAGCAAGGAAAACATACTTAAGCTTTTGACCAGGTGCCCTGCGTCACATACAGTACAGTACATCAAAAAAGCAAAAGTCATTAACATGTAAGTCATATAGAGACCTGGAGGCAGACAGACGATAGGAAACAAATTAACATTTTTTCGGTAAGACAAAGGAGTTCCAGAGGACGTGAGCTATTTGTACATATACAGTGGGGGAAATAAGTATTTGATCCCCTATAGATTTTGCCCACAAAGAAACGAAGGGTCTATAATTTTTATCATAGGTTTATGGTAAAGGATTGAGACAGAATATCAACCAAAAATCCAGAAAAAGCA
>JAQMYJ010000008.1:3313344-3326168 GCA_030014305.1 Clarias laeviceps
ACACACACACACACACACACACACACACACACACACACACACACACACACACACACACACACACACACACATATACAGTACACACACACACACACACACACACACCCTTATTGTACATAACCAAAATCATTATTAAATGTATACCTATGATTAATATACTGTAGATTTGAGCATATACTACAGACTTTACATACATGATATTATATGAAGGCAATAAATATTCATTAAAACGTATTTAATAAAACATAAGCATAATAACTGTATACAGACATACATCCTCCAGTGTATAAAACGTAAAGATATTATTAAAAGAGTGAGTTCTGACCAATGTACAGACTATGATCGGTTCGTTGCATGTGAAATGTTGCCCTTCATCCGGATTCAGAAACAGGTGGATTAAAATCAGAAATGAAGACAAGGTGTGAGGGAGTTGTTCGATCTGACTGGGTTTATAGATCAGGCAAAATTTCCTTCCCAGAAACGTGTCACGTGACCTAAATATGGGGCAAAGTCGCGCAGAAATGTATGTTTTTTCCAACGATCTGATTAAGTGTAGCTCATATCTACATACTGAACATATTATACATGAACATATATAAGTTTACACCCCCCCATTCCCATTGAAAATTCATTCCATTTGAGCCGGATCACTCAGTTCTGACACATAAAGTGTTTATTTATTGGATTGGGCTATTCTCCTTCTTCTTCTTCTTCTTCTTCTTCTTCTATTTTTTCTTCTTTTATGGTGGTTGATATCCAGTAAGTTGCATTACTGTCATCGCTTTACTCTTTTCTCATGATTCTCAGGCATGATTCATTATTATAAGTGTAAATGGATTATTAGGGTCCATATAAGCTCATGTGCTAAATATATAGCACGGATTCAGCAATGATTAAGGCTAGCAACCCTCCAACAGTGAAGATATCCTGATTTATTGCATTTAGGACAAAGGGGAAGCTGTGTATAAACCAAAGCATAACTTTTAACCCAGGGTAATGTTTGTGCAATACCAGATCACGGTGCCTTTAAGTGAGGAACTGTGTGGTTTAGCGAGGTGTTTATGGAATAAATAGTGGGACTCCAGGGCAGAGCTGTGTTTCCAAGAAAGATAGGACGGAAAGAGAGAGAGAAAGAAAGGGAGAGAGTGTCATAAGCTCAGAATCCTCCCTCAGATCAAGAAACAAAGATAGAAACTGAGAAGGTCCTCTGGCGCAAAACTGCTGTGCCACAGTGAATCCAGCTCCAGCGTTAAACACACCTCCTGTTCTCTAATTGCAGATGAGTGGAAAAACAACACCAACAAAAACACACAGATATCAGGCCATGATCTGCTGAGATACATTTTTTTTATGTGCTCCACTTTCATAAGTGTGTGTGTGTGTGTGTGTGTGTGTGTGTGATGATAGCCACACCCAGATTGCCCAGAAGAACCTGCTCAACTGGACTGATCTAAAACAACTCACCGTGAGTCCTTCACACATTCACAAGCAGGGCGTGGCAGAGAGACAGGTTCATTCCTTCCATTCCCCGCCTGAAAAGACACACATTCTCTCTCTCTCTCTCTCTCTCTCTCATACACACACACACACACACACACACACATATACAGTACACACACACACACACACACCCTTATTGTACATAACCAAGATCATTATTAAATGTATATCTATGATTAATATACTGTAGATTTGAGCATATACTACAGACTTTACATGTATGATATTATCTGAAGATATATGAAGGCAATAAATATTCATTAAAACGTATTTAATAAAACATAAGCATAATAACTTGTTACTTTTTTCCCCTATAAAACATCTTTCTTTTAAATTGATTAAATGCTCCTCAAACTACAAATAACTTTCAGGATTTTCTTAAGGTTTCTTGTTCTTGTCTTTGATTCAGTCTGGAATGATGCTTTTGAAAAACATCCCCCGGAGCATCGTACTACCACCACCGTGCTTCACTGTAGGGTTGGATTTGTGCATTCATGAGCTGGGTTTCATCAGATGAAACAAGTTGAACCTTAGTTGCAACAAACCTAGCAAGGTGGCTTCTACTTCTTCGGGCCAAAAAGTCTCACCGTTTACAACAAAATGCCTTTTTTTCATCTTTCATCTGATTGGTGAAGATTCGCAGAGATGCTTGTGCTTCTGGACAACATCTGGAGTTCCAACAGGGTGACCTTCAGGTTTCTGGTTGACCTCCAGAAGTTCTCAGTCAAAATTTCAGATTTAGACACAAGAATATTTTTAAGACCTTTTCAAAGATTAATGAAGATTATGACCATATTTTTTTATTATTTACATTGAAATAATGAGTAAAGTTCATCGTTGAAAGACCTCATAGAAAAAGTCTGAATAACCTTGTATTTTTTTCATTAAATAATCACATAGCAAGAAATATTAGATATATCAGCCAATGATCATGAAATATAATGAACACATTCTGTACTGTACATCCTGAAAACAGATGGATGATGAAAAAAGAATGTGACCTTTCTATTTAGGGTTGAAATTGTATGCTGCTTGCATTTGAATGAAAACATTTCAGTCATAGTGTTTAATATATTGTATAATGTTATATAATTGGCTATGTAATCAATTATAATGGTCCTTACCTTAAAGGGTGCCAATACTATTGGAGTTGAGTGTAAACACAATAAAAATAGACAGCCACATAGATAGATAGATATATAGATAGATAGATAGATAGATAGATCACAACACTTTAGGGTACTAAAGACAGCATGCTTTAAGGTGATATTTTAAAATCTCAATAGAAATCATAAAGTGACATCATTAGTGACATCATCAAGTAATTAATTACTTGTCTAAGAAGAGGGTTCTGCGTATTCTTGGGGTTCTGAAAAGTGATGTACTGTAGTATAGAAAGGAGTTTGTTGTAAAGCTCTACATAGAACCTTACAGCATGTCAACATTCACAGAAATACATCCTATATTTCTTGAAAATGGGTTCTTTCTATGCTAGGTTCTAGCATGAGAACTTGTTTGCTGTATGGTTTTACACAGAACATTTAAGTATATAAACATCCAAAGAAACACACACTATATTAAAAAAAGGGGATGTTAGGTTCCTGAAAATGTTCTAGTTTTGAAAGGTGTGTGTTTCGGGTTCTAAGTAAAGTTCTCAGTATATACACATACCTGGAAACACATCTGACACACTAACACAAAGGGTTATTCCTATAATTAAGGCATTTTAGGTTCCTGAAAAGGTTCTGACATGAAAAGAAATGTGTTGCTCTACACAGAACCATTCCCTATGCAAACATTCATGTGAACCCACACTATACTAGAAAAAAAACATCTTACTGAACATATTAAAAATGTTTCAGTTTGGAACGCTGTTTGTTTCAGAATTGTACACAAAACCTTTCAGTGCTGTACATACACATCCCTAGAAACACGTGCTGCCCATTAAGACAAGGGGATTTTTCTATATTTAAGGCTTTTAGGTTCCTGAAAAGGTTCTAGTATGGAAAGAATTCTGTTGTAATGTTCTACATAGAACCTTTCAGCATGTAAGCATTCATAGAAACTCATCCTAGGAAAGGAGTTATTTCTATAGATAAGTGTTCTATAGTGTTTGTAAAAGGTTCTAGTATTTCTAAAACATTTCTCTGGTATGATTCTACATAGAACCATTAAGCACACACACACATCCGTAGAAACACTTACTGTATCCAGGCTTCTCTCTAAGACAAGGGTGTTTTTTTTTTTAATTAAGGAATTTTAGGTTCCTAAATAGTATGGAGAGAATTCTGTTGTAGGGATCAACATAGTAACCCTTCAACATATAAACATTCCTAGATATACATATCTTCCTAGAAAAAGGGTTTGTTCTACAATTAAAGGCTCTTATCTCTCTCAAAGTTTCTATTATAAAAACACTTTTGTTGTAAACTTTAATTACACATACTATTCTCAAAGAGAAAGGCGATCTCAAGTTCCTCAAATGTTCTATTATGGAATCATTTCTGTTAAAAGGTTCTAGTAGAAAACAACAGAGAACCGTTGAACCTTTGAGCATATAATCATCCTCAGAAACGTCCCTGAGGGTAGTAATTTCCATAAATTTCTTTATTTAGTGGTATGTCTGAGAGTAAGTGTGTGCACACAGCGTCCTCTGTGTGTGACAGGTAGCACTGCAGGCGGATTTGAACACAGGGATCAGTACTAAAGCCCCACGTGTGTGAGTCTCGGGGTCACCTCAGTCCTCCTCCTCACTAGGCTTGTGTTTCTGCAATACTGACCTGAAGCTGAAGGAGTGCAGCTCTCAGGAAGAGTCGCAGTGATCTGCTGAACGTCTTCTCTCTGGCTCTGTAACCCAGGGATCGAGGTGTTGCACACAGAGGTGATGTCCTGTCTGAAGAAAACCGAGCTGGAGCATTTCGATGGACTGTCCCTCATCTACTGGTAAGAGGACAGGAATTTTCAGGAACATTCATGCTGGGATTTAAAAAAAAAGAATTTTAAGAAGTGGAATTTGATGGTGTTTCCTTTTTTATTTCATGTATACATCGGAATAGGGTTCCCCCCTCTATGAATAAGGTTGCTTAGTTTCCTGGAAGGTGTTATGCTTCTGTACAGAACCAGTACACATGTTGACATCATTGGAAACATTCATAACATCCAGAATAGTGTATAAATAAGGTTGATTAGTTTCCTTCTAGGGTTCTGTATAGAACAATTAAACATGTAGACATCACTGGAGGCAGCAATTACCCTCCAAGAATAGGTTCCTGAGTATTAGTAATCTTTCTTAGTTTCTTAAAAAGGTTCTAGGGTTTTACAAAGAACCCTAGAAAAGAATGTGCATATTACTGCTATCCATTTGTGCAAATAGGGTTCTGTGTATAATTAAAGAATTTTAGTTATGTGAAATAGGTTCTAACAATGATCACTTTCTTTTGTAGGACTCAACACAGAACCATTAGTAATATCGTACAACCTACAGTATGCTCATGGAAAATGTATTCTTTGTGTAAGTAAGGATTACTAGTTTCCTAAAAAGTTCTCGGGTTCCACATAGAACCATAATGTACTCAACACTGGAAACACATGTTCAACTTCTAGAATAGGGATCTGTGTATAAGTAAGGCTTATACTGATACTATACTTATGCTGAGTTTGCTAAATAGTTTCTAGGGTTCTACATAATGTAGAACCATTAATTATGAGCACATGACTGGAAACACATAATATCCACTTAGAATAGGGTTTTTTATTTGTAGTTAAGGATTATTCGTTTCTTAAATGAGTTCTAGTGCGGACCCCTTTCTTTTGTAGGGTTCTACACGGAACCTTTAAGATTTGACCTCTTTGACAGCTTTATATAAGAAATCACCATGTTCACTACAAGCAAAAATATTTGAAATCTAGTCAGATTTCTTCTACAATTTCATGAAATAAGATTACAAAAAATGTTATTAAGCTTATTTCTAGACAAACTCTACTAAAATTTTAGGCAAATTTTTATTCTTAATCTTTTGGCAGATGATTTCACGTCTGTCAAGAAATAAAAGCTTAAAACCTGCAAACTTATCCGCTTATTATAGAACAAGTACCTTTCACTTAACAACTTAGTAAAATATGTCTAGGAATAAGCCTAATAATTTGGTTTGTTATTATCTCATTTCAAGAAACTGTAGATAAATTGAACTTTATTCACGGAATTGTCATGTACTGTGTATTGTCACATTGTCATGTGTATTGTCATGTCATGTGTCCTGCTTGAATTCAATCAGTGTGATGAAAGTAGGTATGAATAAACAATAACTAAAGACGACATACATGATCTGTATAGTGTGTGTGTATAATTGTAGCATAAAATGTCACTACAAATGGCTAAAAGAATATGATGTCTCCTTCATTAAACATATAATTTTAAGAAATAAGTCTCAGCTACAAATGTAAGCTCGTGTGTCAGGTTATAAACGTGCTGTACATTTGTGTGTGCAGAAAATTTTATTAGTGTGTAATTACTGTACAGTTACACCTTATATTGTAGGTGTTCATTATGACATTATCATTCTGTATTCTGATTGGTCAGATTGCAGTGCTGGCAGTGGTGCAGCTACACGTCTCATCAACTTTATATATACATTAATTCTCTCTTATTCATCATGATTTCCATAGCAACACAGGGACTGGCATGTAAAGTAGGCATGTAAATTATTGTAGACAAATAATAAAATTTTTTTTTAATTTAACATAGAAAATGTTTACTTGTTGATTGATTTGGTGGCTTAGTGGTTAGTACTGTCTCCTAGCGCCTCCAGGGTTGGGGTTTGAATCTCACCATGGTTCTGTGTGTGAGTGGAGATGGCATGTTCTCCTCATGCTTGGTGGATTTCCTCTGGATACTTGAGTTCCCCCACTGTCTTCTTTCTTCTTTTATTATTATTATTATTATTATTATTACTGTAGATACTATAAAAGTAGTACCTGCATGTCAGATGCTTGTGTGTGTGTGTGTGTGTGTGTGTGTGTGTGTGTGCGCGCGCACAAATCTGCCTGGTGACACTAAATTTAGAGTGAGTAGAGCAGGTCACGGCTGCTTAAAGTAACAGGGATGAACATGGTCTCACTATTCTACCTGCGTGCACACATCCACAGACTCGTTTTAATCTTCCTAGCGGTTGGGGTTGTGAGCCGATCAGTTAAGGAAACGTGTTGGAGCAAGAAACATACACATCATGAAGCCAAAGCCATATTTGAATGAAATGTTAAACTGTAATTTACTGTGCAAAACTAATAATAACTTTATTATTATTATTATTATTATTATAACTATATGAATCGAATCGGGATGGAAAAAGGTGATAACAGCTTTCACTTTGTGTGTGTGTGTGTGTGTGTGTGTGTATTTGCCATTTTTATTTGTCCTCAAATGAAGGACAGACGTGTTGTCCATGCATTAAAGGTCCCATATTTTACTATTTCTTGACGCACTGGTGGCTCAGTGGTAGGTGTTTCGCCTGCCATGCGGATGGACCGGGTTCGATTCCCAGCCAGTGCCCAAACCCCAGCCACTGGATGCAGTGCCGGTCCCAAGCCCGGATAAAAATGGGAGGGTTGCGTCAGGAAGGGCATCCGGCGTAAAACCTGTGCCAAGTTGTAGTGCGGACTGGGTATTCCGCTGTGGCGACCCCTTGTTGGGAGCAGCCGAAAGACCAACAACAACATTTTACTATTTCTTGACAAGTTCGGACGTCTCAGAGCTCCCCAACGTGTGTGTGTTAACGCTTCAGCTGAAACACACCTCGGATAATGTATTTTTTATTTTAGTTTTTTACCTCAAACTCACTTTATTTAACTGGTCACACTAGGGGGGATTTTTAATTGGCCTGTTTAAGCCCTGGCCAAAACAAAAACAGAAAAAGAACACTCACTCATCGTCTATATTGTTTTATCCTGAATACAGGATTGTGGGGACCCTGGAGCCCATCCCACTTAGGACACGAGGCGGGGTACACCCTGGACAGGGTGGCAATCAATTGTACGGCACATACATACTTACACACACACTCATTCACACACACTGTGGGCAATGTGGGAACGCCAATTTGGCTGCCTGCATGCCTTGGGTGGGGAAAAAACCTGGTACCTGGAGGAAACCCACCAAGAATGGGGAGAAAAGCAGGAAATGTCTTTTTCTCACCATTAAAACACTAAAATAGATAAACACAACAACTGTTTTGATTTAATCCATGCCACAGTGGCTGATGGGAATTCTGTAAAGTCTTCTAGGCCTTTAGAGGAAGCGTGTAGATACTGAGACACATCCCTCTAAAAGTGAGCTGGATCAGTAATCAGTTCCACTACCTGCCTATAGAGGGCAGAACTCAGCATCTAAACACCATATTCGTACCTGGTTTATCTTCCATTACTAACCATCTGGAAGGTTAAAAGAATATTCTGTAAAGTGTAGATAAGGAGACATTAGCCAAGATTAACGGTTACTGACATGATGGTAACTTTTAACTACTATTACTTTCTCTTAACTCTTTGTCATCCAAGCTTTCAGATATTTGTTCCTGTGTTTTTTTTTGTTTAGAACCATTTCTGTCAAACCACAACGAATCAGATCGTCATCAGTAGTGTAAACTGGGATCCGATTACAGATATCTTCTGGATATATCCGTCATACACTCATCTGTATTGTCCATGATTTCATTCTGAATATGATAACAGGTAGAATGATGAGAATGAGAGAGAGAGAGAGAGAGAGAGAGAGAGCATGAAGCACTCGTCTCAAAGCAGGCTGGATTTTAATCCTATAATCTTATAACCACCCGCTGTGCAGATTCAGTGATTAAAATTCTGATGTAGTGGACAGTTGCCATGGCAGGAGGAAGAAAAGAACTGTGGGTGTGTGTGAGTGTGAGTGTGATTGGTTATGTTTTTTGACAACAATCATGTGGAGCTTGTGTGATGAAACTCCTGTCCTGTAAATCTGGATTTGATTTTAGATAACTAATTAGCAAACCACAAATGACACTGACAAAGTAAAACTACCTGAGAGGACCTGAGGAACCTTGGCTCAAAATGAACCTTACTTGTGTAAATGATGTGTGTAAATGGGTAAAGTCAAACAAGAGTAAAAGTCATTTTAACCTCAGAGTCAATGTAGGTAAAAGTTGACAAAATTGAGTCGCTTAAGCCAGGATTTTTTGCCAACACTTAATAAACCCAAAGGCTGATGTAGGAAAGTTGTTGTTAAGTGAATGCGTCACGCTGTCTTCATCTGGGTCAGTTCAAACGCTCGATTGCTGCCATGTTTAGGCCAATAGAAATTGATCATGCTACCGCATAAGGGGCAGGTGACGCACTGGCACCACCTTAAATGATTACCATGAAAGCAGAAACTTGAGCAGCTATGTGGTAACCAGAAATGTTGATTGTGATGTTACTTCATACTAAGACTCACTGGATCTGGCAAGAACATAGAAGAAGAAAAAGAAGAAGAACAAGAAAGAAATGAGCATCAGATTTATGGTAGGCATAGTGTAGGTGTTTCGCCTGCCATGCGGAAGGCCCGGGTTCGATCACCAGCCAGTTCCCAAACCCCAGTCACTGGATGCAGTGCCGGTCCCAAGCCCGGATAAAATTGGAGGGTTGCGTCAGGAAGGGCATCCGGCGTAAAACCTGTGCCAAGTTGTAGTGCGGACTGGATATTCCGCTGGGGCGACCCCTTGTCGAGAACAGCCGAAAGACCAACAACAACATAGTAATAGCCTTCCAACTAATATCAAGTCAATTGGCCCCTCACCATCAATGGCACCAATAAGATACATATCCTTAAAATCTAAGTATCAGCCGAGGTTATTCCAGCCTCAATTTTTCTATGTAGGAACTCTACAGATCTACCATGAATGTGATTGTCATTCTGACTGGTGACTTCATTGCCCATCTTAGTAAAGACAGGTCTGGATTGAAGACAGTCATTGGGCACAGGGAGATTAGTGTTTATTGTCCTTTGCTAAATCAAAGAATCTGGTTCTAGGAAACAGCCTCTTCCACCATCCCCACAAACATCTGATCATTTGGCTCAATATATTTGGCTTATTGGACTATGTTTCGGATTCCGATCGAATTCATCGCTCCAGAACATATGTGTCTGGCGGGGAGCAGATTCAGACTACATCTTTGAACTATGTCTTAAACTAGCCAAGTAAAAGTTACCACCTCAATCAAAGTCACTTGGTCACAACTGACCAAGTGAGTTGTGTGCAGGTAGGAATTCCAGATTACCCAGATCTCAGGCCCAACAGAGGCAGACAAAGTTGGTCAACTATGAACTATTTGTAGCTAAACCAGGAAGTCTACTAGAGAATGAAAACACGATAATGGAACAAGGCAAAAGCTGACCTGTAGGTGTTGGAATCCACTTGTATTGCATCCTCAATGGGTTGAGCAGGAAGACCAAATCGACCAATGACAATCTGGGAATTTTTCCAATACCTATACAAACCATGACCCATCACAAGGACTACCAGGAGCTCTGCCACCTATCAACCCCTCTGAGACTCCATTCAAAGTTGTAGTTAAAGAAGCAAAGTCAGCCCCAACAACACTAAAGAATGGCAAATACCAAATCCAACTGTTGAAACTGAGGTGGTTTGGTGCATTGTGTAGAATGGGGCCAAGATCGTCTAACCTCCTTTGAAGTCCCAATGGAGAATTCAACAAATTACACCCAAGAAAACTTGTACCAAGCAAGTACTAGAGGAATTAAAGAGACAGCAGATTGATCTCAGCCAGGATAGGACCATCAGCGTAGATTGCACTGCATTGGAAAATCTGATACTCTTTGGCACACAAGCATTGAACTAGTTGCTGAGCCAACTCTGTCTTTTAACAAATAAACTAGCACATTTGGAAAAGAACAATCTTAAGTTCTAATCGTAAGTTCTAATCTCCAGTTTTGGCGTCCACTGTAACCTGTGACAGAAGAGGAAGCCACCCTCCACATGGCTCTATATGTTGTGCTTCCTGACATGCTTTTCTGCTTAATATGGTGGTAAAGACTGGGTATTTAAGTGACCATAGTCTTCTTGTCATAAGGAAGGCTAATTTGATGGTCAGCCCTCAGACTCTATTGTTTAAAAAGGAAATATTTCCTTGCCATATTGAATAATATGATAATCTGGGCTAAATCTTGATGACGTTAAGGATGATGTGTGTATGTGTATGTCTGTATATGTGTTATGTGTATGTGTGCATGTGTGTTATGTATATGTGTGTATGTGTGTGGGATTAGAGGGGCTGGAGCATGTTGGAGAGGAGCTTTACCCTGCACACAGGACACACACTAATTCATCCGAGATGCCCATGTTTTCCGTCATGTTTAAAGGAGCTGTCATCATAAGCAGGTAAAGAAAGATTACTCTTGTTTGAGGTTATAGTTTATTAAAAAAATAAGAATGTATTGAAAGTAGGTTTGGCAAAAAAAGGCAAAAAATTTTAAGAAAATATGCTTTACTGCTGTGTAGACATTGAAAAATTGATACTTAAACATCTGTGAAACTGTAAAACTGTGTAAATATTGCTTTTGTTGTATGTGTATGTGTATGTACCTGAGCAAACTGTTTACAGTTTAATGTGCTGGTATCGATCTAAATAAGAGTCTTAATGCATTTACAAAGAAATCAATTCATTATAAACTGTACAAATTGTACAAATTGAATCACACAATCCCGGCATTTACTACTATATTTGTATATTTTTACTGTGCTGAAATTATTCCAAGTTAAAATAAATGAAGTTGCCGCCTGTATATATAATTATCAAGTTCTGTGCATGTACAGTACATACAAACAGTATATATTTTTTCTTATTATTTCACAGTTAAGGTCATAAATGCACCTTAAGGTGCAGTCTTTCAGATTTCCACCTCACTATATCATAGGTTTTTTATTTGTATTTTTATTATAATTTGTTTAAATAACGTTTTGGCATTGTGATTTGAATTTTAACCTGGCCTTAATATACCTCTACACCAACTTGGTATAACACTGTATACAAGCACACTTGTACTGTAATTTCATTTAAACGGACGCTGGATATCAGGGTATAATATTCTCCCAAAATCAACAGCATTATAATAATAATAATTTTGTTTCATTCAGTGTCGTGCTTTGTGTTTTTTTTGTTTTTGTTTGTTTGTTCTAGATTTCTCCAAGAAACTGTTCCGAAATTAGTGCCTTGTCTTTTATGTAACAGTTTCCTTCACTCCTTCAATGTCTTCCTTCACTACTTGTTTATCAAGTCCACTTTGGATTGTAGATTTGAGTGAATGTATTTGTGACAAGCTGTATTCATAATTCATCTTGAGTGAGTGCTTTAGTCTGGTCAGGGATGGACTTGCCACAGGGAATGGATCTGGAGCCAGTCCAGGAACACTAGGCTTGAGGCAGGAACACATTCTGGACCAGACATCAGTCCATGGAGGGTACAAACAAAGCTAAAAATGGCCCAGCACCCACTTACCTCTCTGCTCTAATCACACCACGCACTGCACCACGTTCCCTCCGATCCTCCAGCACTGCTCGACTCATCCCACCATCTCTCAGGGATCGAGGGCGGCATTCATCCAGACTCAACAAACTTCCTCTAGATGTCCATACTGCAGAGACTTTGACAATCTTTAAACGACGACTCAAGACGTATCTGTTTCTCCAGTACTTGGACTAATCCCCCCTCCGAAAGAAAAAAAACCCCAAAAACTCTTCCCTGTTGTGTTTGACTAATGGCACTTAGTTATTAACCTAGTTAACCCAGTGTAAGTATCTATCCAGTGATGTAACCTTTAAAGCACTTTTTGTAAGTCGCTCTGGATAAGAGCGTCTACCAAATGCCTAAATGTAAATGTAAATGTAGGAACATCACACATACAATGGCATTTTATATCTGGTTCCTGGGGGAAGCTGTGTGGAAGGGTGTCGGACTCTGTTTGGAGAGTTTCAAAAATGTACTCTAAACTGATAAAGAATTATTTGCAATATAACAAGAGTAATCTCGCTCTCTCTCTCTCTCTCTCTCTCTCTCTCTGTGTTTGCAGGACGCTCATGGGGCCATATGGAATAGATCGAGCGGTGCATTTGATGCATTTTTCAGACTGTGAGAACGGATTAGGTAAGAATATATATACAGTACAGGCCAAAAGTTTGGACACACCTTCTCATCTATCTGTCAATGGATTTTTCTTTATTTTCATTACATGGTAGATTCTCACTGAAGGCATCAAAACTATGAATGAACACATGTGGAGTTTTGTACTTAACAAAAAAAGG
>JAQMYJ010000008.1:3332420-3348864 GCA_030014305.1 Clarias laeviceps
AAAGTGTTTTTTGACCTTGCATACATGTAAACCTGTTTTAAGAGACTCATTAAGCAATATTAGCAACCTTTAAAATGACATAATAGGACCCCTTTAAATATTTAGCCACTGCAATCATTACACATTTATTGTAATTCTTTAAGGTAATATATAAGATGAATCCATCTTTATATGCATGTAAAAATTCTCAATGTTGGATTATTTTTTATCTTGAAGGACACCTTCAGTCTGGAGACCAGATCCTGGAAGTGAACGGAGAAAGCCTGATTGGTGTAACGAGTGAGAGGTGAGTTTTAGACCAAGGTTTAAGAATTTAAAACAATGATTAATGCAATTTCAACTTACCTATTGTATACTAGCATAAATACTGGTTGCTGATGGTTAAAATGTTTGTAGAAAGAGTTATAAGGATATAACTAAAAATAAGCTGACAGTGATATTATTATTTCAGGTTGAAGCCCATGTACATGTCTGTCTGTCTGTCTGTACGGCAGAACTCTCTGTCTAACTTATTAATACAAAGAAATCACATTCTGTAAGGTTGATCGTATGCCTTGTTTATGCTAAGTTGTACTTCTTTCATCATCGTAATCCCAGTAAAAATATTCAGTTTATTTTTTCTAATTAATATCTATTGGTGCAGGTGTTTGTTTACATTGAGCAAGTAACGCATTAGTAGATTATTTTAAAGTAGATTATTAAATCCGGCACATAACTGTTCATAACATCACTTTTACTCAACATTTTGATTTCACTTATAGTGCAGATTAAACTTCAGGCAGAAATCTAAGTAAATTCTGTCCATCAGTCGCTTTAAGACGCGCCCACTGTCTAATGCATGCGCAGTATGCTGTCAAAACTTGTGGTTTCTAATCTGGCACATAACCACTCATAACTTCACTTCTTCTCAAAATTTTTATTTTATTTATGGAGCATGTTTAACTTCAGACAAATACCAAAGTACTGCCAAACTGTCATTAAATTCGGTCCAGCCAGTTTTGTATGATGCTGGCTGGACAGACATACAGACATACAGACAAAAAAAATCAGTCTGGTTTCTGGTCCTCCAGTGTATGAAACGTAAATATATCATTGTAAGAGCAAGTTCTGTCCAATGTACAGACACATCTTTTTATTTACTGAATATAAATGAGTCACATTGTAATAATTGATAAATTCAACTGAGTAGGCTGAACTAAGTAACATAACCAACTATCTAACCAGTTATCCACACAGCATCTATCTTTAGATCTATCCATTCATCATTATATATATTTTTGCATTTGCTTCAATATATAAGCAAATGCAAAAATAATATATATCTTCCATTGGTTTTTCCTCTGCCTCCAGAGCGGTGGATATTCTCAGAGCAGCTTCATCCACAAACCACATGCGTCTTCTGATAGCACGAGATGAGGAAGCTCGGTAAGACACACACACACACACACACACACGATGAATGCAAAAGTCTGGGTACATAATGTTGTTTTAATATACTCATTTATGAAACATTAGCATTTGTATGTACACTTTTTTTTCTAAGCTGTTTTGTATTGTTTGAGACTCCATAACTAAACCTAGAGCATGTTAACACTTATTTAACAATAATTGGACTGACCAACACATAGACCTGAGAAGGAGGACGGTAGGATTACACCAAGTTAAGTACCGGTCATTAAGTACAAGTTATTGGGAGGTCGAGCCACTTCACTAAGTTCTGGACGAAGGCCCAAACTGTCACCCTGAGCTGAGAGGAAACTGGTTTGCATGGTCAGGAACAACCAAGGGAGCACCAAGATACAGCCCTGCCATGAACAAAGACATAGCCTTCTGGAGCAAAGTTTTAACCAAAGTTACTTTTGGAGGAGGAAAGGTGAAGCCACAAGCCATTAAGCCTCAAGAATCCTGTAGCAGCTGTTAAGCATGGTTGTGGTAGTGGCATTATGCTCTGGTGTGTTGCCAGTGGATGGAAAACAGAAGAAGGAGGAGAACCTTAGAATTCTTCAGCAGAACCTCAAATCATCAGCTAGACAGTTGAAACTTGGACAAAATGGAATGTTCCAAAAGGCCAATGACATCAAAGACAGATCAAAGCTGTGTGAATAAAATGGATAAAGCAGGTTAACTTGTGTGTATAATTTTGACCCTGTGTTGATTTCAGAAAAACAAAAATGAATTGAAACTTGTGCATTTTTTAAATGCAATAAATGCAATTCATACATATGATGAGTGTATTTAAACTTTAAAAACAAGCTTATTCAAGCTAGCTAGCTTTCGGGAAGTTGCCCATTTGTAGTCAAGAAATAATTATACTGAACACTTGCCTGTTGTATAAGCAGTATAAGTAATCACAACAGTCACCACAATGGGATGAGCATTCTCTGTTTGGGAATGTGTGTGAGACGAGAAAGAGAGCAGATTGCAGGGAAACTAAGCTGATAAAATGAGTCTGGCGTCTTTAATCTATGCTCTGTCTTTAAGGTTTGTAGTGATCCAGGTCGTTTCCAAATATTTGGCATTATAGGACAACTGCACTCCTGGTATTATCTTGAAACTGTTTTCTATTCATAGAGGGTTTTTTTTGTGTTGTTGTTGTTCGAAATTACATAATCAATAATGTTGTTATGATGATGCAAATTCTAGTCACACTGAATGACCTCTAATCCTTAATTTTCCCTCATTTCTTTGCAAATTCTATATGATGCATTAAAGTGACCAATCTAAATTATGGATTTATTTTTTATTTTTTCCAATTTTCTCCCCAATAGGAGGAAAGCGCTAGCCGCTCCTTCTGCGTGCGCGAGCTTACAGACGCCCCTGATTGGCTGTAGAGCCGTGATTAATGTGGGAGCGCAAGTACCTCTCATCCCTCCCCCCGGAGAGAGCTCGGCCAATCAGCTCTCTCTGTGCCTCCGGCTGTGAGAGGAAACAGCATCACCCGGGGATCGAACCAGCGATCCCCGGATGATAGGGCGAGCGCTTTACCACTGCGCCACTCGGAGGCTAAATTATGGATTTTAATGATTCCTTGGACTAATCCTATGGCCATTAGTCCATTTGGTCTGATGTTTCCTTCGTTCCATATTTATAGCTGTAGTTTCATTTTTATTTTATTGAAATGCTAACTGCATGCGTACACGAGTGACTTTTCAAATGCTAGTGTAAATGGGTTGGTCAGAGACATAAACACCACTGTACAACTTGTGTTAGACAAAATTTTAAATGGAGGAGTGTTAAGTCAAACCAGGACTTTTAATAGACTTTTGATTGTGCAGAATAACAGAACACAGTTCTGAGAGTAAAACCTTCCTTTATTTCTTTATTTAATATCCTGCTACACTAATGCACTTTTCCCAGTGTTTCACTAGTGCTTGAAAACCATCAAGGTAGAAAGTTTTCTCAGTACACCGTCATGGATGCACCAATGATGGGTGTGTGCACAAATCTTTTTGCTGCTCCTCACTCACTCCTGGAAGCTCACTTGATAGGCGGCCTACCCATCAACCGGTGTGTGAATGAACAAATAATCATCAATAGACCTCAAGCTTGCTCCGCTCTTTAAAGGGAGACATGGAGCTTAGCCCTGGGTTTGGAAGCGTGGAGAGAGTGTGCAGATGTTAACACGGAGAGTGGCATGTGAGCAGGGCGATGCCATGCGCCCCAGAGACTTTAAAGGAGCAAAGGACCAAAGGAGGAGTGGGTGGGGCCGGTTGACCGCGACTGTAAAACTTAGCTGTTGTCTATGAGAGCCCATTCCACCACTCAGCCACTGACATCACTCACCAGCCGAGTGCTTACATGCCAGCTGGGCGCCGCTTCCAGACCTGCACATGCACAACATTACTTCTTTTTCTCTCCTTTTTCTTTTCTTCCCTCCTAAATAAAACTACTCATTTCCCATAAGACCTCACCACACGTCTTTGTGTGTCTATTGTGTGCCCCAAGACAAAGATCTTACAATGCTGAAGTCATGATTGGAGTGTCTGCTTCATGTTTGAAACACTGGCCTCCCAGGAACTCCTTTAATGCCCCAAATATGTGGAAAGTACTTGGAGGGAGGTCCGGACTGAGGGGGAATGTGGCAATAACTCCCAGCCGAATTCCTGTAATGTGCAAGTGGTGCTGGTGAATGATTGTGTGTACAGTTCCCACAGACAGACGCATCTCTTCTGCAAGTTGGCACCAAGTGATCCGTCGATTTTCAAGAATCAGGCGTTCCACGATATTAACGTTTATGGAAATGACTGCAGTGTTTTACTAGAGTCTCATCACTGTACTGTGCTTGAAGTCTTCTGTAAATGCCAGTCAGTTTTATGCCTTCCTTTGTTTGACTTAAATGCCCCTTGTATATTGCGCATATTTACTATACATATTGCACCTCATTTTGAAAGTCTAAGCCACATCCCTCTTTGTTCAAGTTGTTATACCTGATGTGATTTTAAAACATTTTTCTGTCTAGCCAGTAGCACTTGATGACTTCATCTATAACTTTATGACGTTTCAGTATCAAAGGAGTTAAACAAGACTGACAGGATAGAGGCAGAGGCTGGTTAGAGACTGTATGGTGGAGACAGCTAAATAGAGATATGGAGTTTGTAGTTGAATGAACACAGCTGGAAGACAGTTGGATAGATAGAGGTGGATGAATGGGGTTGAATGGAGGCAGCTGGATTGAAGTAGCTGTATGAGTTGGCTGGATGGAGGTTTGAAAATGTTGGATGGAAACGGTTGGATGGAGGCAGTTAAAAAGGGTTTGGTGTAGATAGATAAGATGGGTGGATGTAGGAAGTTAGGTAGACAGCTTGATGTAGCTAGATGTGTGAAGGTAGTTGGAAAAAAGGTATTTTGATTTAATGGGAGTGAAGAAGACTGATGCAGAGAATTTCAAAGGAGGAGGTAACTTTAAGAATTGATATGGATGAAGCCAGCTGGATGTAAACAGCTGGATGAGAATAATAAAGCTGGAAATGAAATTGTGTACATTGAGATGTCTCTATTAAATTCATTTAGCAAGTCTTTAGACAGGTAAAGCAAACCAGAGTACCTGAAGGAAACCCACCATACAAACTCCACGTTCACAGACCCAATCGTAGAACTCGAACTGCCGACTCTGGAGGAGCGAATTCTCAGTGCTAACCACTACCCTGTGCCACTATGCCACCACAGACACTGTAGTTGGGAAAACCGCCATGTCCCCATATGAGGACATTCAGATCTCAAGAGGTCAATAAAAAAGCGTTATTATCTTTTTTTAAATCAGTTTGGCCCTGTGGAATCCTGATGGATTAGTCCACTGAAATGTTCCACGGTTTTGCACATGTAATGACTCACAGCTTTAAATAAATAAAGTTTATTTTAAGGTTATTTTTCCCATGTATTTTATCAAGGAAAGAATTTGCCGAGCTGATGGAGAAGTACGGCTCTAACGGCAGTACTGGTTCCACGAGGAACTCCCCCATTCAGCACAGTAAGTCTCATGTGTCTCTCTACAAAATTTCAAAATTCCCACAAAACCAGATGGGAAAATACAAACCCTGTAGTATTTGATATAATATTGAGTTTGGACTCCTGTGTTGTCCAGGCAGATATTTGGACAGCACATCATCAGGGTCCTCGTCCAGATCCCAGAGTCCTCTGATGCTCAGTCCAGCTGGATCTCAGAGTGTGTATAATAACACAGGGCAACTACTACGCTCGATCAGGTATATCTCTTTCCCACTCTCTCTCACACGCATGCACACACACACACACACACACACACAGCCTGTATCTTGTTCAATACATTTTTATGCATGCGTGTGTTTGTGTGTGTGTGTGTGTGTGTGTGTGTGTGTGCAGTCACCCAGGTGAAGGTATGATCCAGTTGATCACAGTGATTCGATCCGGCACTCTGGGTCTCTCCATCAGCGGAGGCTCTAACAGACCAGACGGCCCGGCCGTGTTCATACAGGAAGTGATGTCAGGAGGAGACTGCCTTCGTGTAACACTCGCTCAATCGCTTTACAGATATTATATTAAAATAAGTGTGTGATGAAATAAAATATGAAGACTAAAACACTGTGATCTGAAATGTGTGAAGCATTTTATTATCTCCTGAAAGTTCATGCCATTTTATGAATATAGTGGATTAGTTTTGAACTTTACTTTTACTTTTCTTTGCATGCAGGATGGACGTCTCCGAGCAGGAGATCAGCTCATCGCTGTAAACAAGGAGTCGCTGATCGGGGTCACACACGAGGAGGCCAAGAGCGCCATCAACAGAGCGAAACTCAGGTCAATACCCACATCATGAGTGTGTCATGTCATGTCTTCCCTACAGTTCCCAGTGCATTCGAGGACACAGTACTAGACGTTTATGATTGATCTGTACGCACGTTCTCTGCTGTGTTTCCCTGAAGCCGTGAGCCGATGGTGGAAATCGCGTTCATTCCAGGGAAGGGTCATCTTCCCTCCAGCACCTCATTACACAGCGGTGTTCAGCGAGCCGGCGGGAACGGCTACACCAGACTAAAGGTGCACGTCACGTCTCCAGAGGTGAGCACAGGTTCAAACAGCACTAGTTTTTTTTCTCTGAATGTAAAAAAACCAAGAACAACAACGTGGTGTTCTCACAGGTTCGATCAGAAGACACAGCACCGTCCTCTTCTCCTGACATCAGTCCCGCAGACATTCACGTCTCAGGTATTATTTAAATGACATTATATGACAATCCATTAATACAATACATTACAATTACAATCCATTAATACACTTTTATTTCTATCGTCAATTTTCTCTCATGTTCTCACTCCTCTCTTTCTCTACTTCCTCTCTTTTTTCTGCTGTGTGTTTCTAAACACTTGATGTTCTGACACTGTGGTGTGTTTTGGCTCCTCGGCAGCTTTGACCACACAGAGCAACGGTGCCGCGTCCAAGCCGAAGGTCTCGCTGGACCCTCACATACGCCTGAGATCAGAGAAACTCGACCTGGTGAGCCTGCACAGCCGAATCTGACTGTAGGAATATGATCATTAATGCTAACATGTTTATGGATCCGTCCTCAGGCTCTGTCTTACCTTGGCTTGGACGTCACCGAGGAGCAGAGGAGCAAGATCAGAGAGAGTTTGTCCGCAGATTCACAAGGGACGGTATCTTACGGAGGTGAAGATTCCCCCATGCATACTGTAAATGTTGATTTGAAATCCGGCTGATTTTTCTGTGCCTGTGACTTGCTTTTCATCGTTAATCAGAGTTTGTAGAGGCCACACGTACTGTTTACCAAGATAAGCTGGAGGAGGCGGGGCTTGCACAGGGATCATTCATGTTCTCCTATCACGAGGCGGCGAGTTTGATGGACACGTCTGCCTTCCACTCACCTGTAAGACCATAATGTTGATTTTTTTTAGTACTAGAATTTGTCTTCCCAGCTACATACCACTTGTTGAGGAAACAATTTCTTCATTTCTGATGTGATTAATAAAGTTCCCACAGATTAAATGCCTGTTTTTATCCCTTGCAGACGTGTGACTCAGAGTGCAGCTACAGCAGTGAGGAGATGGAGCAGTTTCAGTCTGAGATGAAGCAAATGCAAACACAGATGAACCAACTACAGGTCGAATATATTCACTAATCCATTGGTTCATCCATCATCATATTCATGTATCCATGCATCATTCCATCCACCCTTCTATCCCTCAGGCTGTCCATCTGTCTATTTATTCAAGCCATCCATCAATATCCATCTGTTAATCATTCATTCATCCATCCCTCCATCCATGTGTCAGTTCCCCATCTAGAAATTTTATCCATTCAACCATTGATTTATCCACCCATAAATCATCCATCCATCTATTCATTCACCCATCTATCAGTTTATCCCTCTATCTTTTCATCTATTCACCCACCCATCTAGCTTTCTATCTATTGACCTATCCATTCATCCATCAGTCCATATCCATTGATGTCAATTCATCCATTGAACCAAACTTCCATCCATCAGTCCATCCATTTACTTGTCCATCATTTCATCCATCCATCCATCAGTCTGTTCATCCATCTGTTCATTTCTTCCATTAATCTATTACCATTTATAGAGCAATTATATTATAATTATCCACATCCATGTCTGTCTGTCTGTTCCTCTTTCTGTTTACTTATCTACTTAACATCCACTTCTTTATCTATCTATTTATTTATTCAACTCTCTATTTGACCATTAGACTATACATCTATCTACCTATTTGTTATTCATACTTCTATCCATCCATCATCATCCATTCATCTATCCATACATCCTGCCACTGGTTATGAGAATAATTTTGGAACTCTATCTTTCCATCTATTCATCCATGCGTCTAGCTTTCTATTGACCTATCCATCCATCCATTCATCCATCCATGCATCTGTTTACTTGTACATCCATTGATGTCAATCCATCCATTCAACCTTGTTTCTTGTCCCTCCATTTACTTGTCCATCCATCCATCCAACCATCCATGCATCCATCCATCCATTCATCCATCCAGTCTATTCATTCATCTGTTCATTTCCATTAATCTATTACCTTTTATACAGCTTTTATACAGTCATTTGTATAATTGTCATTTATAATTACCCACATCCATATCTGTCTGTCTATCTGTCTGTTCCTCATTCTGTTCTTAACCACTTAACATCCAGTTCTTTATTTATATATCAATTTATTAATTTAGCTATCCATCCATCCTGGCACTGTTAATGAGAATAATTTTGCTTTTCAGGGTTTGCTGGAGGACACAGAGGACAGTAAAACATCTCTAGAGGAGGAACTTAAAAAAACAATGGAGGTACACATAAATATCGTGATGTCTTCCTGGTGGATGATGTTGGTCCTCCTGCCAGGTTTTCATCCAGATATGATGCAGATCAGTATGCGAAGATCCAAGTATGTTTAAATGTTTCAGAAATCCAAAACCGCAGTGGAGGTGTTTGAGACGTTGACGAGCAGCTTTCAGGAAGCTGAGGCTGTTCAGATGCAGACTAACAGTGCTGAACAGGACTATGAGGAGGTCATAAGGCTCCTGGAGGCTGAAATCAAAGATCTGAAGGATCAACTTTCTGCAAAGAAACACACGAGTCTGCAGGAGACAAATGTAAGTACATCCGCCAAAGCCATGGTTAAAATATCCAACTGTTTAAGCAAATTCCAAAGACAGAAGTAAATGCCTTAATCAATTCATTAGTTGTTCTCTCCAGCTGTCTAACCTTCAGTCAACTCATTTATGCCTTCATTATCATTCACTCATTCATTCATCCATCCATTCTTCAACTGTACTTCCTTCGGTTCCTCACTCTCTCCATCCGTCCATCCCTTCATCCAATCTATTCATGGTCTTTGCACATCCTACTTTATTACATTGTCTTTTACATTTCCCAGATACAGTCGATAGATAAATAGATAAATTATCATCTCTTATTATCTAAAAAATAAATTATATGAATTACATTTTCTAGAGTTACTAAATATTAAGTCTGAAGTGGGTTATTAATGAGACTTATTTGTTTTTATTTCAGGAAGACATGGTGGAGCTGAACAAGAGGCTTTCCATGATCAACAGTCAACTAAGAAAGTCTGAACTCACCAGGAAACATCTGGAAATCTCGAATAAAAAGCTGCTAGGCTTTGCTCATGTAAACACAACATAATTACAACCTGACAATAACGCTTTACACCAGCAATTACTAATGTGTAATAAGTTGTGCATTTCTGATCTCCTGCAGAAAAGAAGAGCTGATTATTCAAATAATTTTAAATGTGCAGTTTGCACTGTTTAAATAATTTTCTAGACCAGTAAACATATATTTCAGAAAATGTATTTATTTCAGGCCTCTGATTACAGTTTTAGCAGAGCGAACGTTTACCCAAAATAGTTAATTAGCTCTGCTTTTTTCCCTAAATGGGCAACTTGTGATCTATATTTAAGTAGGGGATTGTCTGAAAAGACCAGAGGGAATAATTTGTCAAGATTTTAATTAAAATTTTGTTATCATTAATATTTGGTTCTGTAATGCATTTTAATACATCTTTTTTTTAAACAGAATGTTCATAAAGTCCTTACCAGCGGCGCTTTGTTTGCGATGGAGAGCATGTGAGTGACAAAAAAAATTTTTTAAGTTGAAAACTTGTAAATTCAACCTTATGGTAATCTCAAGCCCCACCCCTTGCACCAGGTCGTCCCCGGCAACAACGGACAATCCCGAAATCTCCGACTCCACGCACCAGCTCATCGCTGAGGCCAGAGAGCTCATGGAGAGGGTGTGCTCGCTTTGTGCAGATGATCACAGTGAGTGATCACACACACGCTACATGCACTACTGTCAGAGATGTGGCTATTTATTTATTTAAACTAACTACTTTCTAACCATGAATCCATAAATCATGTGATATGGTTTAAAAAATAGTAATAGAGTCATTTTAATAAGAACATTGTCTGTTTTTTTTTATCTGTGCAGCGCTACCACAGATCAGCGAGGGATCTATCACTGGACCAAGGTTCGAGTGTGTAGTCGAGTAAGTTCAAAGTATATTCATGTTATAGTTTTTATCAACGTTTTACATTTCCTGTATAGAAACCTGCACCCTAAAGATAAACACTAATACTGTTCAGATTGAAACAAACTTTTAGGAAGTGAATGCTAACTGCTTACATCAGTGCTTACAACACTTGCTAGTTAACTGTTTATTACGCTGCAAGTGAGACCATTTGGAATGTGGCTAAAAAAAAAACACTTTCAGATATTTTCTCTTGTCAGGTTGTAGAAAGAGCCATACACTCAGCCAGACAAGGAGAAAAAATAGGTTAATTTTGCCTCATGTCACTGTTAGAAGATTCTGCTAGCGTGCAGAAGAATAATCTGCTAACATGCAGAACTGTCTGTCCACATATGCGCACTGAGTGAGGCTTTAAAAACCGCCGTGACAAGCTTATTTCTGCAATGCATCAAATGTGTGCAAATAGGATTGGATTAAGGATTTCTCATTCCTCACTAATCAGAAAGTAGAGAATATATTTCTAAATTTTGATATTTATAGGGAAATCCTTTTTGAGGATATTTTTGACTGTAAGAAACTTTGCTAAGCGTGCAGATTTTTATGGAAAGGAAAAAAGGTATACATTCTATAGATTGATTGATTAATTGATTTAGAATTCGAATGACGCTATTCTTTAGGGCAGTGCTGCTAAACCCTGGTCTGCTAGGACTAGGGTCGGGAACCTGTGCTTTAGTGACTAAACAAAGTTTTTAACATGTACCATTGGTTTTGTTTTTCTCTCACAGAGTGAATCATCAGCCTCAGTCGTCTTTTACTGGAGTTCACGATAAAGAGACTCGACATCTCTAAAAGAGCTCAAAAAGATGAACAAACAGACGCCAAAACACGTCAGTGGGAGAAAAAACTATCTACTTATTATAATACAAGGGACGTTCAAGCACAACCGGTACTTAATGTGAAATTTCTGGTGAATAAAGGCTTGAAAGCTTTATGGAAGAGTTTAAGCACAGTACGGTTATGAGACTCTTGGCAGCAGTTAAACAGTTGAATGGTGCAAACGTTTTCACCGTTTTCAGAGGCCATATGTCTGTACACTTGTGAGTTTCAGACGTGAATCAGATAGGCACACATGAATAAGTGCATTAGTGTAGCAGGCGATTATATAGAGAAATAAAGGGAGTTTTTACTCTTATGACTGTATACAATCAAAAGTCCAGATTTGACTTGAACGTCCCTCCTACTTTAAACTTAGTTCATGTCTAAAGTGTGTTACATTTCTTCAGTCCTTCAAGGGTCTTATTACCCTAATACATGATTCATCAGTGTATTTGTTCTGATATGTTTGAGGAGATGTTACACTCTGAACTGTTACTGTAAGCAGGAGCACTGGGAAGAATGTAAGTGTCTTCACTGTTACTCATTTTAATGTAAATATCAGTGTCATATGGGTCACATACAACAACATACACAGTGTATTATGAGCAACACAGTACAGTAATACAACACATACACTTATATAGCAGGAACAACACTATCTGAACACGACTACTACCATGATTTGTTAGAACAAGTTCTTATTACACTTTACATTAAGTTTCCCTTAGCGATCATTATTTGCTGTGCTTTAAACGTTAACAATAGTGATAAGTATTACTTAGTTTTTTGAAACGTTAATGAAATAAACCTTTAGTTGATGATAATAAGAGTCTCTTGGAGGTTGTGTATGTGGAAGAGGGCGGATAGCACTTTCTATGGAGTGTGTTATGCTGTCACATGATGTACCATAAGCAGCAGTTAAAAAAACTTTGGAGTTTGCTAACGTTTCTGAGGTGTCATGGTGCTGTAGTGGTTAGCACTATGGCCTCGCACCTCCAGGGTCCAGGGTTCGATTCCTGCCTCAGGTCTGTGTGGAGTTTACATGTTCTTCCCCCTCCCGAGTGAACCCCGCCTTGTGCCCTGAGTCTCCTGGGATAGGTTCCAGGGACTCCTGCAACCTTGTACACAGGATAAGTGATATACAACAGGAATGAACGCATAAATAATGTTTCTGATGGTGTGTTAATGCTGAAGTTTCTAGTTTGTTTATATTAGCTAATGTCATGAATAATGTCCACTACGAGAACCTTAATGTAAAGTGTTGCCTAAATTTGTTTTCTAATAAGTCTGACATTCTATCAAATCTATAGCTACACAACATGCATGGAACATGTGTTTCTAATTTAACACATTTAAATACCTGATACTGTGTAACAGTCATTATGTGTGCAATGTACAGTGTGTGATTGTGTTGAAAAATTATTATTTCTGATTACACTTGCTTTAAAAATGCTGTGTAATCATGCAATGTATCTACAGTGTACTGTATATGTGGCCAAAATGTATTTTTGCTGGTTTTAGTTTTTTTATTAAAGGAAGTATAAGACTGTAAGACATGTGAGTGTGTGTGCGTATTGAATACAGTATGTTTCCTGAACGACACTGGGGGATTGAGCGAATCCTAAATCCTGAGGATTTACTGTATCGCAAATCCCTGCTACTGAACTGACAGCGGACATGAAACAGAGAGCTGGAAGAAATGCAAAGTCTGCTTTTCATCTGTAAATTTCCTATGGGAGAAATCTGACTTAATGCAACAGTAGAGCTTCTTACAATTTTAAAATAAAATTTTATTTGTCTCTTACACAGTATGATAGGCAATGATATGCTTATTCGACTGTCTGTGACCTAAAATGGAAAGATAAGAATCAACAAAAAAATTTCACTACAATTAAAGGAAAATTGTACTAGAATAATGCAATTAAACTAAAGATCATAATATAGATTAATATAGATAATAATATAATTCCCAACAAAAAATAAACTAAAAATGTAAATCCTTTTTTACAAGGTTACATTAAGGTTACATTAACGTTACACCTTAATTCGGGATCAATAAAGTATCTATAATCTATCTATCTATACTAATGATGCTTATTCAGACTCAGAACATGTATTAATCAAACTAGCAAACCTAGCTAATGTTAACAAGCAAAATTATAATATTTATGGTATATTTCTTATTTTATTTCAGGGGAAATTAAAAAATGTTTTTGGAACATTTTACCTTTTAAACGTATAACACTGCTCTTTCAGAAGAGTCAAATTATTGGACCTCATTAAACAAACATTTAAATTAATAGAATTGGGTTAAGAACTGTCCAATACTGGAAGCATACTACTGAATAGTCACCTTTGTAGAAAAAGATCAGAGATCACTTAAAATGCCTGGTGAAGTTGCATAGACAAAAAAAAAAAAAAGGATTGGGACTAAACAGCTGCGTGTCCATAAGAAAACCACTTGAAACTAATAAAAAAAAGGCTTCAGTTGTCTAGGAAGCATAAAGATTGAACTTTAGAACAATGGAAAAAGGTCCAGACTAACCCTATTCCAGAGGGCGCATTAGGGTAAGAACGGAAGCAACCATCATTCATAGTCCCCACTGTACAAGCCTCTGGAGGCAGTGTTATGATCCAGGCTCAGCAACGTTACATGACAATAAAATGAAGTCAGCTGATGACCTGAATGTACTGAATGAGCAGGTTATCTCATCTATGGACTTAAATTGTGAAAGAATAATTCTGGGAGCATGAGAATCATTTCCACACATGAACTGTTGACCACAGTGTGTGCTGTAATCAAAGGTCAATTATGTTGAACAAAATAGTGCCAGACAGTGTACAGTATGGGTGTGAACAAGAGATTTAGACCTCACACTTTAACACGCTTTACCCATCTCATTGTTAAGGAATGCATTTTTACAGTAACAAAGAAACAAGTGTTTAAGGGGGAAAATGTGATGTACTGTAACTTCAGGACTTTAACACCAACACTTCTACCTAACAAAAAAAAAAACCTGAGAATATGGTGTAATTCCAGCAATTTTAATGTCACCTTAGTAAACACCTTTACAGTTCCCTGTATTCCTATAAATATCTGAAGAAAAAAAATCCAGATGACAAATTAATGGGTTTAATTACAACAAAAGTCCACACAATGTGATTTTTTTTATTTATTTACAAACATGTTTGCTCTAGCATTTAGCTCAATCTTTACTTAACAAACTAAAGAAATGAAGCAAGTAGCATTATAACATGGTCAAAAAAAAATCTCTCAATAATGCTAGTAAATAATGAACAGGAGTTATGCAGAAAACCTTTCTTCTTATATGAACCTTCCATATTGGCGCACTGGCCTTAGTTATGGGGGCTATTAGCAATTATAAATATAACTTAAAAATCCTGCCTGTCAGATTAGCTAATAATTAGCTCAGATTACTTCAAGATCACAGACAATGAATATGGCAAACAGTCAATATCATGAACATATATACAGTAGAGCCTCTCAGGAAGCATGTCAAGTTCGCTAATGGGAGATAGCAGAGCAACAAGAGGACTGACTATACAGTTGTTTAACTATGGGGTTGCTAACATGTATAAACTGAGCATTCCTGTCAGTTTAGCTTCCATTAGCTATCTGGCTATAGTATTCTTAAATATTAAGAATATTTATGATTGTGAATGTCCTCTCAGAAATACTTTTGGGTTAGCTTGAGAGAGCTAGCTAAACATTTGAGCATCAGATTAGCTCCTGTTAACAAGCTAGCTCTCATTAGTTGTTAAGGTCAGGGATGATGAATGTAACAAACAGTAAATGTTAATTAAAAACAAGAAAAAAATCCCCTCATAGGTAGCCAGCAGGCTAGTGAAGATTATGGACATTTAAATGCATTTGGAAAAACTCATTTGTGACATTTGCACTCTTTTCTTTAAATATAAATGTTATAATTTACATTACTTTATTCTTCCGTCATCTGAGCTCTTCTTTAATACGTTATACAACTGTACAAATATTCCCCCAAAGTCTTCAGGAAGGATCTGTATTGTGAGATTGTGTGTGAAGTAAGAGAATGCACTTCAGGGTGGTCTGAAGAACGTCAGTCCGTGTGCGTGTGTATGTGCGTGTGTGTATGTGTGTATCAGAAGGGACGCTGGAGGAAGGCAATAGGAGGAGAGCCCACACTGCTGGGGCTGCGGAAGTGCGACTCGTACGACCCCATCACCATGTCGGCCTGAGGAGTTGTGCCATGTAGGAAGTCGTCCTCTTCTTCTGTAGAATTCTGGGAAAGTAAAAGTGTGTAATAAATAAACTTAGTTGGTAATTTGCGAATAAAGCACTGTACAGACTACCTCTGAATTTTTTTATTTCTTTATTATACTTGTAAGCTTGGACCCATTGTACAGTTAATGTTAAAGGTAGTTCTTATATTTATTATAATATGGTTTGTGTATTGTGGACACTACTGTGCTAACGTATTTAGCTCCCCCACATTTTTGCCAGACTGTCTTGTATTTTTAATGTAGTCTTAAGGAATAGTTCTCCAGGCTTCTCAATTTGATTTAGCTTCTCAATGGCTCTCAATTTCAGTCCAGTCCCCGTACCTGAGCAGGTTTTGTTTGTTAACCTTGTTATAGTGACCTATGAATCATTCAAGCCTAAAAACATCTAAGTTTAGGCATGAACTAGTGAGAAACAGGTGCAAATCATGATGGGTGATGAGGCCGGTGATTAGTATACTGGTGATGATGAATGCTGAGTGGTTGGAACAAAAGAAGTGAGAGGAAATGAGGTTGCTGCAGAGGTTATTACATAAACAACCAATTTTTAAAATCATATCCATTTCTTTAATTTAATCCACATCATTTAATTTAATTTCATTTTAAGAAATGAGGGGCGGCTTGAGTACAAAATAAATCAGCATTTCAATGAACTGTAAATGTCATACAGTGACATACAGTGAAACCTCGGATTGTGAGTAATGCGGTTTGCGAGTGTTCCGCAAGACGAGCAAAGATTTTTAATAAATTTTGACTTGGAAAACGAACAAGTCTTGGTTT
>JAQMYJ010000008.1:3348964-3379229 GCA_030014305.1 Clarias laeviceps
ACATCCGTGCACACGTGTACTGTTTACTATAACACTGTGACCACGTGTGTGTGTGTGTGTGTGTGTGTGTGTAAAACGTATTTTATTTTGTGCCTGCATGTAAAGCAAAAGCAAGTCTCATTAGAGAGGTTAAAGGTCCATTTTCTCTCTCTCTGTTCTCAGCCTGCTCTTTGTGTCTGTGCGTGCGCGTCATTGGACAACGATGCCCCCCTCCCCCCACAGACCCCTCCTACTTTCGCCCACACACACACACACACACACACACTTTTTCTCTCTGCTCTACACAGAAACACTGCTCTGTCGCGATTCTATTCAAAGGTAATGTGCAGGTTCATTCGATTTATTTTTACTTTACAGCAGTGTTTTCATTGTGTATGCGTGTGTGTGAAAAGAGTGGAGGAAGGGTAACTGTGTAAGATGAGTAGGGGGAGAGGGGAGCTTACTTTAGATTCACACACAAACACAGCGCCGGCACGCACAAACGGAAACGGAAAATCTGTCGGGATTTATTTTTACTTTTTTTTAAAAATTTTTTTTTTAAGTAAACTGCAGGTTAATTTGTATTAATTATTTTTATGTATTTATTTTTTTGGGCTGTGGAACGAATAATTTGAGTTTCCATTATTTCTTATGGGAAAATAAAATTTGGTTTACGAGTGTTTTGCAATACGAGCCCGCTTCCGGAACGAATTATGCTCGTAACCCAAGATTCCACTGTATATTTTAGTTCATTTTTGTTCACTCAAACATTTAAACACTATGTTAAAAGATTGTTAAATAAAGCCGGATGTCCACATTACTCCAAATGCACTCGGTCATCCAAGGCAAGTGTGCATTCTGTCTACACTTTCACCTAGTACAACTAGTTAAGAGCGAACACTAAATGTGCTACAAAACACTTTCAACAATCACAAAACCAATTTACTTTTGTGGCTTCTTTCTTCGGAGGTGCCATACAGTCGCTCGGCTCTTCCCACACCTGATAGATCGATTCGAAATATTGTCCAGATCTGAGAACAAAAACATCACAAAGGTAAACAGCTAACACTCGGACAACACCCTAATTTGCACCACACAAGCTGAAACCAATTATTTGACGTGCAAATGCTTGTGTCGGTCCTCCAGACTTCACTACATGGCCAGATGATAGTACTTGAGTAAAAGTAGAGAGGTTAAAGTTTACTCAAGTAAAAGTGGAAGTGCGCCATTTCAATTTCCACTTTAAGTACTTACCTTCAAATATACTTAAGTATTAAAAGTAGTGAGTTTGTATTATCCTTCTGTAGCTTTAAAGGCTCAGTAAAAGTATGTAAAAACTGTCTCATCGTGACAGTGCTGTTCCTGCTTCTGATTTCAAACATCTCTTACATGATAGGGTGTGTCACAGTGGGAGGGTGTTAATGGGTATAATGGTCTGCAAGTGCAAACTGTATTTGTTGTTAAATGTAATATGACACCATGGGGAAATGTAGTGGAGTATAAAGTACAGATAACTGTTTTAGAGTTTAAGTGGAATAAAATTACTTAAGTATAGATATGTGAAAACTGCACTTTGAAAAATGACTTTATTAAGTATTTACTTAGCACTGACCTCTTTAATAGGTAAGGGTCAAAGGGGAAAAACGTGTCCAGAGGATTGGTATTGGTGGCGAGAGAGTCTCCGCCCACTGAGCTTCTCACTACAGGCAACATGTAGCGGTTGTTTCGCTCGATGATCGTGTAGCAGAACACCAGCTGATATTTCCTGCATGAACAGAAAAGTAAAAAAAATATATTGATATTGTTACTGAGAAAGAATACGCAACACAACGCTATAAAAACACAAAAAAATTTTTTTATTGTTTATATACATATGTTGATTTAACTTTACTATAACTTGTCTGTTTTGTTATAATTCTCACACAGAGAATGATGATGCAACGACACTACACTGCATCATATCTGTCATCATATCTGTTTCAAAATCACATCAAACTGCTAAATTATCTGCTATCAGGGATGGGAATCTCCAAAGACCTCCCGATACAATATTATCACAATACCTAGGTGTCTGTTATGTTTGAAGTATCAAGATTTCATAAATATCCAGATTTTTTTTTTTTTTTTACAATTCAAAACAAACTTGGCAAATAATGCAACTACTGCATAGGATGCTATGCCAATAATTTTGGATTATTACCACTTCAAAGACAAACGTATCTAAATGTAATTTTTAAATACCTTTTTTTTTTTTTTTAAAGTACTTGCTATATTCAAACTAGACCCTAACCCTAGATGGCATCTTTACTACCTGCTTTGATGACTAGCTATCAAAGTAGTAGAGTAAACTAATGCAGCTTTAAAATGTGTGTTTGTGTGTGTAAACGTGTGTACACGTGTGTACCTCATGATGGCAGCAAACATGTTTGTAACAGCTGGCAGACACACTTTCAGTGGGTTCAGCTGACTCATGACGATCCGCTCCAGATTTAAACTCTGTAAATAGGCCAATCCTACAAACACACACACCACCGAAAAACAAAACACAATAAATTATTTGACACATTATAGTATTTGTTTGCAAAGGAATATTTGAGAGAGACTTATTTTTTTATTCAAATACAAAAAAGGATAATTGTATAAAGTGTCAATTGGAAAAGCTTGATTGAAAACGAGAAATCCAAAACGCAGACAGATTAGTCATTTCAGATGTTGTATTATAGGAAACTAATCAAGGATGTGATGGTGTGATGTGACCTGATGCAACATGGACTTAATCTGCGTAGATTTTTAAATTATTTTCCTACAGTGACATATCCTGAAATGTTTTATTCCTTTTATACCACAGCACTTTTTTTTATTCTACTTACTATTTACTAATATTTATTCATTAAATAATAATGTCTCATTTTTCTGTTTACTAGTTAATTAGTTCCTGATAACTTACATTTTGAAAAACACTCTCAGCAGCTTCTCTTTTGCCTCACTTAAGCTTAACAAGACTATACAGCATACACACACACACAGCATTAACATGATCCTGTGACATGCAGCTGCACTACTGTCAGATCTGCTGCTATAGAAAAACATCTTCTGACCAAGATTTCAACGAGGCGATGAGATGACGTGAAGGAAGGCTAGTGATATTAATGATGGAACAAATGAATAAATAACAAGGATGAAGATCTGACGTACCTTTCTTCATGTTGCCCTCCAGGATGGCTTTGTGCCTGAAGATGAGTGTGTAAAACACGGCCTGGCAGGAGGCGTAGAACGGTCCGTGCAGAGAAACGTCACAGAACGCTTTAGAACCCGAGTCCTGGCTGTCTATGTAGAGATGAAGCCACGGGACCAGCAGATCCAGACACGCCCTCACCGTCCTGTAATGGGTGTACACACAGTAACTCTAATGGGAGTGGCTGATATTGTGGGTGTGTCAGAGATTATTAAAAGTAAAGTAGCTCGAAAATGATAAAGTTGGCATATCTAAGCCCTTATATAGAAAATAAAGCGGCTCTATGGGATTCTCCGAATCCATATAAGAGGGTGAGTCAAAAATGATCCCCATCAGGCTGTAGAGCTTATTTTAAATAACTTTCAGAAAAGATAAATACACCACTTTTCGACATAATCTCCTTGCTTATCGATACACTATTTCCATCTGTAAACAAGCTTTCGTATTCCCTCATCAAAAATGTTTTTGGCTGAGCTGCGAACCACGAACGCACTGCTGTCTTCACTACTGCATCAGCCCACATAGGGTTGATTTCAGGGAGGATGCTTTGTGGTTTTGCAGTGTGTCGACAGTGTGAATAGAAGTGAGTGGATGTGCATCATCATGAGAGATCACTACACCCTCATATAGCAATCCTCTGGGATTAATATGAAGTTTAGGTTTCAGCTCTTCAATAAGCGTCTCACTGTGTAACGAGCACTGTTGATTGTTGAACCTTTTTCCTGATAATGTTCCAATACTTCTGGCCCTTGAGAATCCCAGAAAACTGTAAGCGTTGATGAATTTTCCAGCTGATGGTCGACTTTTGAACTTTTTCTCGGTCGGTGATTGAGGATGTTTCAGTTCCATACTCTGTCGTTTACTCTCATGCCTGTAGTGATGAATCCGTGTCTCGTCACCGGTTATGATTCTCTTTAAGAAACTTTCACCTTCCTTAGAGCATCGGTCTGAAATTTTGTTTGCAGATATCCAAACACTTCTGTTTATGCTCTTACCCGAGTTGTTTCGTGCACCCTCAGACCGGAGTGAGGATATTTTTTGACTCACCCTCGTATAAAACCTAGAGCAACTCCAAGTGGGCATAGATGATAATGCAGACATGTCCCTGTCCATCAGTTATAATAACAGCAGCTCTAAGTGCATGTTAATGATTTTATTTGGGTGTGGCTAAATCAAGGTATAAATAACAAACCAGCTCTAAGTATGTTTAGACAATATGTTGGCATGTCCAAGTCCAAATTTATAAAGTAATGCAGCTCCAAATGGACACGAATGATAAGGTGGGCGTGTCTGTGTCCTTATATAGAAAGTAAACCTGTTCTATATAGGTGTGGATGATCATGTGGGCGTGTCTGAATTCATAGACATGTATAAAGTAGAGCAACTCTAAGCGGACTTGAGAGACCGGAGACGGATACGTACGCTATGGGAATGAACTTGGCTCTGGCGAGGAAGCTGCCCATGTAGGCGGCGGCGGCCTGGCGGAGGACAGCAGGCTGAGACGGGCTCTGTAACACCTTCCACAGATGATCCAGAAAGGCTTCGGCTAAAGCCTGACCACATCAGACACACGCACACATATATATATATATATATATATATATATATATATATATTAGTATACAGGATCCGTATTCAAAAACGTGTGTGTGCTGAACACAGGAACAGGGGTCACTCACCAGGCGGAAGCTGCACAGGTAAAACATGCAGAACTGCACATGACAGGAAGCGTGTGTGGGTAGGACCAGCTTATCGAACACACACACCAGATCTCTGTACATGGTTTTGACTCGCTCGACATCCAAGACACCTGTAAATTTATTCCACAAAATTAGTACACCACAATAGAAGTTAGACCTTGCTGTGTTCTAATAAACACTCCATAAATTCATATAAAACACACGTCTTGTGTTATGTCACGGAGAACACAGAACTGTAAGTGTGGGGAGACGGGAGACGCTCACCGTTAACGTGGCTCTGGTCCTTAATGAAGGTCAGCAGCACCAACATCAGCGTGTCCAGTCTCTCAGCTACAGAGTGAAACATCTGCTGAGCGCCATCGTGTGGAGACACCTCGTCCTCATCCTTAGAGAAAGTAAAAAAAAAAAAAAGATCGGGGTTAGCAGAGTTCTAGGTAAAAAAAAAAAAAAAAGGAAGAAGTGAGAGTGGATGTTTATATTATAATTATATTTATGAATGAGAGAGAATATTAATACTTGACAAAAAAAATTACAGTAGAAGAAACAAAATATAAAGTATAAAAAAAGAGAATGAGAAACAGCAAAATAATAATAATAATAAAAATCAATCAAAGGAAAAGAATTATTAAGAATCGAGATTTGTTCTTGCGTTAATTGACACAGTGGGAGCCTGGCATGTTGTCTTTACTTCTCTACAAATACTTTGATCCGTCATGTAGAAGCTCACCATGTTGAACAGGCAGTCATCCTGAGTCCCTGCTCCGTGGTTCTGTTCTCTCAAACTCTCCATTTCCTCGATCTCACTGCGTGGGGCGCTCACCTACCACGCCCAAACAACAACAACAACAACAACAGGTCATCACTCAAATACTGACCCCCAGCCTGCGTTCGAATACTCCTACACATTCAAAGTTAAACTTAGGATGAGCTCGTCAAGATCAAATTTAACATAAATAAAAGCAAAAAGCCATTTATTTACTAACGGCAGAATTTTGTTTCTTCAGCAAAATAAATTAAAGAACGAGAACACTGATGCCGTACATCCAGAGTGAGCATCTTGCTGATAATGAGCTCCAGCACGTCCCGTCTGAGAGCCGGCACATAGACCGTGATCCGGAGCAGGTTATGAACGTAACATTCCTGCAAAACACACACACTCGTTAGATAAACTCAGATCCTCAAACTCACAGCCAAAAGAGATAAAATAATAAATAAAAGACAAGATAAAATATTTAAAACAGAATTAGCTCGACTAATCAAATATTAAAGAAAAAAGTCAATTTAATTTAGAATAAACACAAAATAATGTAAAACTTTGAATGAACTCAAACGAAAGTCAACATAACAGTTTTTGGATAAACTCTAACTAATTGAGTTAAATTTAATTAACATCAAATTTGAGTTAACAAATTCATGTTTAACTAAAAATTTTTTTTTAGATGAACTCAAATTGGATAAACACAAACTAATCTAAAATTTAGTTAAACACAAATTTAAGGTTTAACCAAAAAAATTTAGGTGAACTCAAATCTATGTTTAACTCAAACAAGTCAAATCCTGATAAACTCTAGTATATGTTTAATTAAATGTAGTTAAATAGTCAAATTAAGATTAGCACTCGTTTAAGGTTAACCTCAAACTAAAGACAAATTCAACTAAAATTACACAAAATTCAGCTCAACTCTGAATTTAATTTAATTTAACTCCAACTCTTTACTTAAAGTAAAGTCAAATTGAGATGAGCTCACATTTAGGTTAAACTCAAATCAATGTCAAATTCAGATCTAAATTCTAATCTAATCTAAACCAGAGCAGCTGCTGCAGTAATAAGGGATAAAACCAGGAGGTACCAGAGTTCTGGATGATTTTTGTACAAAAGGGAAGTTGTCACTGAGGATCGGCATCAGGAACCGGCTGGTACTACAGAGAAAAACAAAAAAAACAACACTCTCAGAAATAAATAAATAAATCAACTCAAAAGATGAGAAAATAACAAAAAAAAAAATCACCAGGTTACAAATCTCATTTAATCCTGAAGTTCTGCGGTGATTACGGATGTTAAACGACGTGTATCTATCATTAGCGTGAGCATCTTCCACATGCAGAATGAACAAACGTACAAAACTCGACAGCACATCCTGATCTGATCTGAAGTGTTGTGCTCCTTCCTTAAATTATGCTCCACTATCAGATGCTTCACTTACACCTCGTGCCTGATGACTCGAAAAATAACAAGACGAAAAAGAAGAAAAAGAGATATTTTTCGGTAACTTACGATGGGACGTATCTTGCGATCATCTGCAAGGCCTGGTGACAGTGATCGAATATCCTGGGCAGGTCTGAATAAATCCGAGAGAGAGGTTTAAGAGAGAGGATTTTTCTAAATCGATGCAATGACACAAAATTATTACTAAGTAGAAACTTGTGGAATTATTAATGTGGAAATTGTTGAGTTACAGAATCGATCATCTCAATAATAACGAGAAAAGAACAAAAACAACACAAGAAGAATTGATTTAATCCTCAATTAAAAAGAGATAAAATGAATACATTATACCATTGAATGATTCAAATGGTAAGATAAAAAAATAGAAAAGGAAAATAAAAGCAATTAAAAAATATACATCAAATGAGAGAGGAAAAAAAATAAACATTAAGTGAAAATTAAAGATAATCCTTTCATTTTTTTAAGCTGTGAATTCTACATCCTGGTAACACGGACACTACGTTGTGCCTTTACTGTGTCCTAATAATTATTTGATTAATCTTACACACGTCCTGGCCCAAAACAAGTTACACACTTCAATATTCCCCTGGATCAACTTAAGCCTCGATTACAACATGCATTCACTGTGGCTTTGTTTTACGACCCTTATACAACATCGTAACATTTATTTCTGTTTAGTGTGGCTTTTATTTCAGGTCAAGATCTTATCTTACATTTATGACGGGACAGTCGACCCACTCCCCAAAATCGTCCCAGAGACTCTCACTGTGGTTAAGGTCAGGACTCTGTCCAGTTAATGTGTAAAAATAATTTTCACACTCAAGAGAAAAACTCCTGGACATTCAGATGGTCAGCTTTATTGCCACATAACGTTGCTGAGTCTAGACCTGAGCAACTGAAGCAACCCCAGTTCATAATACTGTCTCCAGAGGCTTGTACAGTGGACACTATGCATGATGAGTGCATCGCTTCATGCGCTTCCCTTCTCACCCTGATGCAAAATAGAATTCTGTATTTGAAAATAAAATTGGTTTGAAAGTTAAAATAAACCTTTTTTAATGCGTGTTATTCATCCTTGCTCATGATGGGTGCCAACAATTCTGAAGCTGACTTTAAAACTTGAAGCTCACACACTCACTCTCATCGTCATCATCCGAATCCGATATGTCCACGTTCCCTTCCTGGATTTTCACTCTTCCTGTAAGAGACGATGAAACATCAGCTCACACAAGAGTTTAATCCCAATAGAAGCACACGGTGTTGGAAAAAGAGGAGCAGAAAGAAACTCACTGGGCGTGAAATTAGAGACGAGCGTTTTGAGACACGACCTCAGGTACACAGTCTGGGCGGAGATGAGGTTGCTGAGGAACGCCAGGTATTCGTCCACCACCGCAGGACTCCGCCCGAGCCACGGCAGCCTCTGACAGGAAACACACAACATACGTGTGTATGCATATGCAATAGATTTTATTTTTATATAAAAAGAAGAAAAAAAAGATACATAAAAACTAACTAAAAAAAAAAAAAAAGATTTTATAACATACTATGCATTTAACATTATATCAAAATAAACTAAAATAATAATCACTTAACAGTTTTTTCGTATATTTATTTTTGCTGTATATATGTAATGCGTAAAACTGTTCATAAGAGTTAAACAAAAACAAATTACAGAATAGAAACAAACAAGAAAAAAATGCTAAAATTCACAAGAAGGCATTTTTGTAAAAAAACAATTCAATTAAAACACTAAACATAAAAAACAGGTCGTCACAACCCAAATCACATTTCGTCATTTAGGAGGCGGCAGTAATTTTCAAAAGTTATAATAATAAACAATTAAACCAAGAGAATTTCATTGCAGACATCAAACAAACTTGATATTATTATATTTAATACTATATTAAAAAGTGTCTCTGTACAAACCGTGCCAGCAATAAGTTAACCAGCACATCCTAAGATGAAGCGTGTTAGAATTTAAACGTGTTACGCCCTCCCCCTTCCCCCCGTCGTGGTCACCCTCCTTACCAGAACCATGTAGATCAGCTGTTCGTGTTCTTTCCCGAGTTGCGTGACACACGACCTGAACTCCTGCAGCCAGCTGATGATCTGAGCGTCCTGTCGGGAGAAAGTAAACAGCACGTTTAACGCGTTAACCACGTGCGTATGACATGCCAGAGCGCTGGCGAACTCTGCATTCTGTTTGGTCAGAGGGTGTTGGTTCATTTCCTTTAACAGCGGCAAATCTCAGGTTTTTCACTTAGGCGCTCGTTCTCATACATTTAACAAAAGACAAACAAATATTCTTTGAACTGGTGACATTTTCCATGAGGTAAGATTTTATTGTGAGAACATTTCTATGGGTGTTCAAGTCAAACTGGGATTTGTCATCTCAAACAAGTGTGTAAAAGCAATTCTATCTGCACAATTGTTATGGCCAGTAAATTTTTAGGGACAAACGTGCCATCATTCATACGGATTTTCTACCCCATGTCAACATGAACAGTGAAAACTACATAATGCCCTCAAGGAAGAAAAAAAATATTTGCCTGGCTTGATCACCAAAGGAAAGTGCACAATTTCATACTGCACCACTTGCATGTTACAGGAACCAAGTCCTGACCTCGTTCCAGATGTGAAGCAGGCAGTCTGACTATGGTTCTGGCGTACTGAAAAAACTTTCTTCCTTGATGGTATCCAAGCTCTAGTGAAACGCTAGGATTAGTGTAGCAGGGGATTCTTGGTCTCAGTGGGTATGTGCTCGGGTTGACGTATCCGTTTTCTCCGTAGACGTTCTTCAGTCTGCTCTGTCGTTTCAGCAGCCCTTTAACATGCTTATCATATTCGTTACTGAGTGAGGTGCGAATCTCGTTGCTCTGCTGTTTCTGACACTTGCAACAATCTGAATCTCTCTGAGGATGAAATGGTTGATTCAAGGACTGGCCGCTTTTTCACTTCTTCTTCGTTGTTTAGCGGTGGTTAAAATCCAGTAGGTTGGTTTTATTCTCCCTCATTTTCCCGGCTTTTTAAATCTGATTTTCCAGCCCAGCCTTCCTTAAAACATCTAATGCTTCCTTCCTCTCCTTTAACTTGTTCGGTGTCTTGAACTCTTCATCTGGCACTTCCACACACTCTTTCTTCTCAACACGTTTCTCTCTCAGTTCCACTCAGCATCTAGTTGGTGTTCTATAGTTCAATAGATCTCTCTCTCTCTCTCTACTCAGCTTCCCTGTCCTTTAAAGACAACTTTCCAGTCCAATTTCAATTCGATTCAATTTGTATAGCGCTTTTAACAATTGTCATTGTCGCAAAGCAGCTTTACACAATCAAAAGAAATTATGGAATTTTGTATGAAATGTGAATGTGTATGAATCAAAATGATAAGTTTGTTCCATCCTCATGTGTGAGAACAGTCCAGTCTTTTCCCAAAAACAACCTTAAATTCTTCCTTCCCTAATCAATGACTCTTCTTTCTAAAAGACTTAACATTGCTTTCTACTCTCCATAGTTCCTGGAGCTGTGCCACCATATCTAGCCTCTCTTGCAAATATTTCCTGCACGAGTGGAGAACATGCTCCAGGATCCCGGTGGGTGTTCCCCTACTATAAGTGCTATCAAGTTTGCTATGTCCAATTCTTATCCTCCTAATTAATACTTCCTCCTTCTGATTTTTCACCATCACATCTACTTTCACGTATAAAAAGCTGATGACGCCACCTACTGTTACAGTCCTGAGGAACGCCTGTGACACGCTCACTGTATGACTTAACAGTTGATGATGATGCTGCCTACTGATACATTCAGTGAGGAATGCGTGTGAAGGAAATACCTGTGCAAACCAAACAGGATTTTATATAGATAGCTATAGATAGATAGACATATAGATGAATAGGGCACTGGTGGTTCAGTGGTAGGTGTTTCGCCTGCCATGCGGAAGGCCCGGGTTCGGTTCCCAGCCAGTGCCCAAACCCCCCAGTCACTGGATGCAGCGGACCGCGGTCCCAAGCCTGGATAAAATGGGAGGGTTGCGTCAGGAAAGGCATCTGGCATAAAACCTGCGCCAAGTTGTTGTGCGAACTGGATATTCCGCAGTGGTGACCCCTTGCCGGGAGCAGCCGAAAGACCAACAACAACAGACGTAGATGAGAGTTTTTACTCTCATAACGGTGTTCTGTTATTGGTTATTAGTGAGTCAGTGGTAAGTTACTCGCCTTCTATGCAGAAGACACGGGTTCAATTCCCACCCAGTGGCCAAATCCCGGTCATAGGATGCAGCACTGGCCCCAAGTCCAGATAAAATAGTAGGGTTATGTCAGATTGTATAGTTCGCTGTGGCGACCCCTTGATAGGAGCAGCTGAAAGACTAACAACTCACCCACTTTCTCCTGTATACCGAGTTGCAGGGACCTGGAGACTTAGGGACTGGATAAATGCACACACACACTCATTCACATACTATGGACAATTTGGAAATGCCAATTAGCCTGTGTTTGGACTGTGGGAGAAAACTGACCAAGCATGGGGACATGCAAACTCAAGGCGGAAATCAAACCCGGACTTTAGAGATGCAAGGTGCTGACCAACAACGCCACCAACAATAACTGTGTTCTGTTATTCTGCGCAGTTATCAAAAGTCACGGTTTGACCCGAAGACCCCTTGTAGTTCCTGGATTCCTTTGTGTGACGATTCAGCAGGTTCAGATTGTCTTCGCTGTCGAACCTGACATCACTAACTTTACTCTCTGGTGTAGATCAACAGACTCACCTTAATGTCAGGGTCTGAGAGCTGATGTTTTATCATCTCATAGTCACTTGTATCTCCCTTGAGGACAAAAAGACACAAAAACACATCTCACCATCTGTTGATTTAGTCCAGAAACAAATCCATACTGAAGATAAATCCTGAGATCTCTCACCTGTTTGAGTTTGGCCAGAGTGTTGACCACAGTGTCCCCGAAGCGCACAGTTTTAGGTGGAGGAGTGAGTATGAAGTCTCTCTCCACCTCCATGCTGGATTTCTAAACTAAAAAACCTCTTAATCTCTAAACCTTTACTCTCAATGAAGCGGACGCCAACATCAAATCCAGATCGTATTGATTTTTATTTCAGATTATATTCCGAGGACATGTCGAGACATGTCCACACTGAGCAATAGACTGTGCTCAGCTGTAAATAAACCCACGAGACCGACATGCGGACGCGTTTTGCTCCTCCCCACCCGTATTCCGACAAGCCACACCCCAACCAACACGGGGATTGGCTACCATCGCAACGCGTCCTCTTCCAGGATTGGACAGGGCTTTAAAGGCGTGCGAGCTTGCCGAATCACAGCGTAGAAGGCGGGCCTTGACGGAAAACAGGTCGGAAAGAAATTAAGCTAAACGAAAGCATTTTCCATTCGAAGATTTACATTAGAAAAATATAATATCATCATTAAAAAAAAATATATATATAAACGTACGGTTTAAATGAAACTTTTAAACATGTACGCGTTAATTGACTGTAAGATACAATAACAAAAAACCAAGAGAAGACGACGCAGAAATATTACCTCTATACCGGAAGTGGGTATGACGACAGCGCCATCTGTCGGCGCGGAGTGGAAACGTTAACAGCCTTCACAATAATTTATTTATACAGTAGGTAGATAGATAGATAGATAGATAGATAGATACCTTTATTAATCCCAAAGGGAAATTGTACCATTCAACATTTCAACATTCTTGAACTTTGTGTATATAGACAACACAAATCAGCCATAACATTAAAACCACAGACTGGTGACGCGAATAACATTTATTATCTAGTTTCAGTGGCACTGCGGTAGGGGTGAGATATCCAAGGGGGTATCCAAAGGTTTTGTGATTCGTGCACCACAGATCCGGACGCTTTCACCATACGTCCTCTCTCAGACATCTTAAAACCTGGCTGTAAAATTCTCTATTCACAGTCTGGCCCCTGGGGACAAGTTCTCAATGCACAATGCCGCAAATGTTGAAAAAGACGATGAGCATGCACTCGGTTGAGCTGTGGACCTGCCTTGCCTTGGCTCTTCCACTGTAAAGAATGTTGCTTTGACTCAGGGTCGTACCCATACACCGTTTTATCACATGGCACGCTGACGGAGTTCTTGGCAGACTTTGACACAATGTTCCTTCTGATCCTCGGTCAGCAGCTTGTGGACGAACTTGGCAGCAACACGGCACATGTTCAAATCACACGTGAGGATCGCCCGGACAGTTCCGTATGACATACAGGCAATGACAGCAATGATGTGGATTGTTCTCCGACAATCTTCATGCACATTTTCGGGGATTGAGCTCTGTAAAAGGTCTTCCTGATCTCCTGTCATCTTCCAGTGATGTTCTTCCATTCTTGAAGTGTGTGTGCCACTCAAAACACCTCGAACGACTCATTGCTGCATCGCCATAAACTTGTCGAATCGTTGGCCAAATGCTGTTAATGCAAATGTACCAAAAATTTTTTCATTTATTGTTTTATTTGTTTACTTATTTATAGCCATATATAGCTAAGCCAGGATTGTCAAACTTGAATTCTGCCCAAGCGTTTATCAACAACTTTGTGGCCATTGTCATGAGAGGTGCATAAATGTCATCTACCCCTGCCTCGCTACTTTTTCTAGCTAATGACATCATCCCCATCAAACCCAATGAAAGAGGATAAGCAGAGAGAGAAAGAAGAAGTGAAGAAAGATTCAGCGAATGTGTGAAGTGCTGCCCATGCTTGTAAAGTTGTGTGATGATATTCCGGTTGAAAAGATGAACAAAATGCACGCATTTCCTCATGTGTGAAAATGAAACCCAGCGTGTCTGCAATGGGGAAATGCTTTGATCTTTATGGATTGCTATAGTGAATAGGGTGAAATATTCCCAACTTGTGAACTGCAGATGAAGATGACAGCTGTGTAACTTAAGTACTGTATATGAGAGGCACTGTGTATCACACAAGATTAGACAGGATTACTTCTTATATGTTCCTCTCTCTGGCTGCACTGACTAAGAGTTATTTACTTTGCTGTGTTTTTTCTTTTGATCATGAATTGGATATTTTCTTATCTCATTGTTTTTATTTTACCCATAAGTAATCTTTTTGATATTCGATAGATACTTCATTCACCCCGAATGAAATTCCAGGAATGTCTTTTGGAGAATGCAGGCAGGTAACTAGGTATTCACATAGCTGTGATTTGTATTGCTAATTTTGTATGGTACAACCTCACCGGTGTTTAAGTGATCCCCGCGCTCATTCTCGATTTTTTTCCACCGCTGTTACAACCTGAACGGTCGGGCTGCAACAGGAAAAAAAAAAAAAAAGACAAATGCATATACATGCATGCTTTATGTGTTTAACAGCACTTGTCTCTCATCACCTTGTAATTTCTACTTGTCACATTGCTATTAATCTGACATTGGCCCTGTCCCAATTATTTCTGCAGAATGTTGCAGCTATCATATTTGAAATATGTGCAAACAATTAAGTCTACATGGTAAATCATTAAATGAGTTGTTGTAGAGTTTTACAACAGTACAACATGAAGAGATTTTACAGATAACTCCTTTTTAGTTCTGTTGCCAATTTCCATCGAATCCCAAAGTTTTTTGGAATTGGGGTCATACGAGCTATTTACGGAAAGTATTTCCAATGAGCAAAAACAATCAGGCCAAAAAGGGCAAATCAAAACAAGGTCAAAAACATGTGAACGGTTATACACACAAAGTCTATCAGCATACAGGACAGATGTATCCAAGGGGACAACCATGAACATAGTCAAAATAGCAAACCAAGGATCATACAAAGTATATCTCAGTAAAAACTCAATGATCATTGGCATGGCTGGGGCAGTGTGAACAGAAGGGGTTTAAGTAGTCTTCCTGGTCCTCTGTTCAAACAATCAGTGTAGGGTAGAGCAAGTGATTGTCCAATGGAGCAGGAACTGGCACGCTAAAAAGTGACATGTCTATCCGAGCAGCGACAGAGACACACGGGCACAAATCACAAAAGACACAAGATATTGAGATACACATATCCTCACCGTCATAACATCCACGACTACATGTGTTGAAGTTGATGTTTCACCACTATCCTTCCAGGTTTTAATAATACCTTGGACAGTTCTTAACCCAATCCTTTCAGCGATTAGTGCCTTAGAATCAGAATCATTTTGATTAGGAAACTATAGTAGGTAAGCACACAAAGAAAATAACTTAGGAAAAAAGTAATAATGGACAGTTGCATGACATAAATTTTTATTTTTATTCATCCTTTATTTTACCAGGAATGTCCCATTGAGAGACATTATCTCTTCTTCCAGGGAGTCCTGGACAAGGTGGCAGCAACAAAGTTTAAAAGTTTCAACATATATACACATAAAACATACAATGTTAACACATATAAACATTCCAAATAAATAAATATGTATATATGACAAATGTATATATGTATTTATATGTCAATGTATGTTAGGCCTAAATAACATACATTGACATATAAATACATGTAAATAAATGTATTGACTTTAGCAGTTTTAGGAGGAAAGGGTCACCCAGACATCACTGAGCACAAATACGCCTTTCAATAGGCCCAGGCCTACATACGGACCCATACCCTCATTTACTCACTCATCTTCTATACCGCTTTATCCTGTATACAGGGTCCCTGGAGACTTAGGGCACAAGGTGGGGTACACCCTGGACAGGGTGCCAATCCATCATTTACCACATTGCTATTTATTGTAAATAGGTCATTTATGCACTTATATTTGGATGCTAACCGCATTTTATTGGCTTTGCAATTTAGTTATATTTTTTATATGTAAAACAACGGTAAAAAAAAAAAAAAAGTTATGTTCAGGTGACATCTGCTGGTCAGGTTGTGTAACTGCACCAAGAAGATCCATCGCAAAATCTCTCGTTTATTTTCTCTTATAAAATTTAAACCTCGGTACTTAGTTCGGATCAGTATTTTATATGAAACCATCAACGTATAAAGGTGATCTGGTAGGTAGTAAAACCTTAATAGTGTCTTCCTGTTTAGTCAAATAGAAATCTTGTTTTGCATGTGTGTGTTTGTTTGTTGTTTATTTAAGTTTTATTTTTTACAGTTCATCAGAAATATGAATTTTGTCATCTAAATTGACCTTGATTTCTAAGACATGGATTGTAGTGTTTCGGTGAGGAAGTTAGGCGTAACCTTCGGCAGCAGCTGGGAAAACTCGTATTTCCGGTAAATGGTGAATCACGTGACCATGTTCATTTACTGTTTGTATGGATCCGCGACACCGCTAGAAATACTTGGTTGACTGGCTCGCGCAGTAATCATTTAGAACCTTCTTTATTTTGGCAACATTGATTTCACTTCCACATCAAAGGGAAAGATAAAAAAAAAAAAACAGCAAAACTTTTACCATGTCTACAGAAGGAACACCAGGTACATGTCATTCATCTGTTTATTTTTTTCTTGATTATTATTTTGGTGTGAACCTTGTTGAAGTCTTAATGGCCTAAGGATGACTTATTTCCTTCACATACAGATGCCCAGATTGGAGAAGCCCTCCTGATCAGGTGAGTTTATTTCCCTATATCATAAACAAATTTCATTTCCTCATGTCAGATCCACATTTCCCTTCCTTATTACATTACTGTTATTCTGACTGTCTTAAGTTTTAATCTTTTAATGAAGATCTATACAAAATATAGTTCTGTAGATTTATATTATAGAATGTATAGCTTAATGTACAGTTTAAACTGAAAGTGAAAGTAAACTTTTAAATCCTGCTTCTAACCCATTTTTATTTACTTATTTATTTTTTAACATCAAGTAAAGTCTACACTCAAATCAGCGAAATAAATCAGGAGAGAATTTTAGCTTCATTACCACAGTGATGATGTAAAAGCTCTAGGTTATAAGCATGAAAGAAAATGTTTCACTAGTTTCAAACCTAAAAAGACTAAACTACATGAATTCTCGTACGCCAAGTATCTTTTTTTCTCCTATGTTTGTATATTCATTTTTAAAGATACAAAGAAATCGATGAGAGATTTATGTCCTTACAATTTTATTGGGCGAACTTGAACTTAAAATTCTGACCACGTTTACCAAAGTTTGAGTCACCTTCTTACTCAGGCTAATAAGTGTCAGCCAGCCATAAAGACTTCACATGCAGGTTCACGGCACAGCTGCTGAACTTTTATTTGTTCCTACAAAACACTATAAGCTCGAAAACACCTGTGTGTCATCAAAAAAATGTTATTAATGCAGCTCAGACGTACCAGCATGTCAGCTACAGACTATATTTCTGGTTTTAAACATTTCTTGTTTTATAGGGTGCCATTAGTTTTGACTTAAACAAATGTTTGATCATGTATAGTTACAGTAAATCCTCACCAGTTATATGATTTGTGTTAAGATTCTCATTAATGACAATACTTGACACACAAATTCTACCAAACTTAACACCCCATACACCCCCCCCCCCACCCCCCCTGAACTAAACATGTCTGTAAATGCTCCCATATTCCTAACCAGCATGTAAACCACCTATGAACAATTCTGTTTAGGTTACTGTATCCCATGATAAGTCATCATGTGTCACTACTGTGATTGCAAACACTTTATGCTCAGCCTTGCTTTTCTTCCTGTTTTAGATTTCTTGGTAATTTCAGTTTAGTTCCTTCCTTCTACTAATTCTGCTGATGTGTTCCTGTTCATGGTTGCAGGTTTTGACCACAGTTATTCAACAATCAATTAACGAAAACCTCAGAACTTGCATCTTGCCAATACAAGTAAAAACAATACATTCCCTTTAGGCTGATACGTTTGAGTTTAAAAAACAAGCGTGAATAAGATACAAAACCGAGATCTTCGCTGGAGTTGTGAGTCATTGTGAAACTCACTAGGCTGAATACTTTGTAATTATTTAGTTCCTCTATGACTTCCTGCACTGCCTCAAGCACGTGTTTCCTTTTATAACAGAGTTTTTAATCATCAAAGTAAGTCTCTAAATCACTGAATTAAATCAATGGTGATTGCTCCAAGTAAGTTGTGGCTACCGAGCTTTATGAAAACCGCGTAATTTCACTGTGGATCTGTAACTAGATAACTGTGTGTGAGCTCATTTTTGGATTTCCTTTTACACTCACTGGTCACTCCATTAGGTTTGCCTGTTCAACTGTCCTAATATCCAATCAGCCAGTCACATGGCAGCAACGCTGCGCTTTTAGGCATGTAGACATGGTCAAGACAGGTTTAAACTAAGCATTAGCATTAGAAATATGACTTTCAACATGGCATGTTGTTGGTGCTAGAAGGCTGGTCTGAGTATTTCCAAAATTGCTGTTCTACTGGGATTTTCAAGCACAACCATCTCTAGGGTTTACAATGGCAACTCTGGGGTGAATGGTGTAAAAAAAGAGAAAATAAGGGGCAGTTAATAAGGGCAGTTCTCTGGGTGAAAATGCCTTGTTGAGGTCAGAGGTGATAGAAAGGCAACAGTGACTCAAAAAACATCTCGTTACAACCGAGGTATGCTGAAGAGCGGCTCTGAACACACAACATGTTGAATCTTGAAGCGGCTGCTCCTGTGAGATAAGAACAGGAAACTGAGGCTACAATTAACATGCGCTCACCAAAATTAGGCAACGGAAGTTTGGACAAACATTTCCGCTATTCTCGGTAGAGTCTATATATTGGTGTAAACAATATGAAATCATGGATACAACCTGCCTTGTTTCAACAGTACCGGCTTGTGGAATTTTGTGGGGGAGATTTTCTTGGCACACTTTACGAATTGAGAATGGTTTAAATGCCAGTGCAAGTATTGCTGCGGACAGTGTCCATCCCTTTATGACCACGTGCCATGTTACAAAGCTAAAATCATCTCAAACATTACAAGGAGATCACTGGACTTCAATGGCCTCCACAGTCACCAGAACTCAGTCCAATAGAGCACCTTTGGGATGTGGTGGAACAGTGCGCAGCTGACAAAACAAAGGTTTCCTGCACCTTGTTGAATCTATCATGAAGAATTAAGGCCCTCGATTATGGTTCACCTGCTAAATCCTATCCAGTGACTGTTTGTTAAATGGTTAGTGTTAGGATTGGCAGGGGGCAGAGAATATGCTCCTCCCATTTAAAGAACATGGCCAGTTTTGCTCTAGGCCGCAGATAGCTGTGGCATCATCAGGATTGAATTCAGTTCAGTTCAATGAGTATTTATATAGCACTTTTAACAATGAACATTATGGCAAAACAACTTTTAATTAATAGTTTCTGGATATAAAGTGAAAATTTGTACATTTATAGTTCTGGCTTTATCAGTTTATGCCTAATGAGTAAGGCAGAGGTAAAGGTGGTGAGGGTAAAATTCTTCAAAAATTCCGAGACAACATGAAGAAGAAACCTTGAGAGATACCAGACTCAGAAGGAAACCCATCTTCATGTGGGTGATACTGAATAGTGTGACCATAAATGAATCCCCCCTGTAACTGTGTGTTCTGAGGTTGAAAGTGCAGATGTAAAACAGGAAATGCATTTCAGTCAGAGTACCAAGTGCAGCTCCAAAACTCTTCTTCTCTTATCTAATGAACCCTTAAAGAACACTTTACCTTTCAAACCTTTCCATGTGTCGTCCTTTCAGACATAATACTGTGTACAAGCCTTACATTAATTCTTGTCCCAGTGTCTTTCCAATTTTTCAACCAAATCTGTGCTGTTTTTTTTAACCACTAGCGTCTAATCTTGGCAAATGACAGCTTTGTGTAGAAACACACAGTATTTCATGCAATATCTGTCTCTCTTTCTCATACAGGGTGGTTCAGGATCAGTTCGTGAAAGTTCCTGTTGGAGGAAATGTTTGTACTCCATCCCTCCCAGAGGTTCAGCCTTTGGACAATCCACAGCATCAGAAGCTCTTGGATCAGCTGGCTCAGTCGGTTAAAGTGATCGGTGACCAACTTAATCGAGATCAAACCTTTAACAAGTAAGTGTGGCTTAATTGGTGAGTGTGTCTTTTAGAGAACATAACTGAATTGCTTGGAAATATTGTGCCTTTCACAACGAGCATTCAAGTTAAACTGGGATGAAATTTCTGGTGAAAGAAGGCATTAAACCGATTGACATTTACAGAAGACTTTAAGCACAGCACGGTGATAAGACTCGTAGCTGCAGTAAATCATTTGAACTGTGCAAAGGTTTTAACCCTCATGCTGCGTTCCGGTTAAATCTGACCGATTTACCAGTTTCCTCTCTCAAAAAGTGCGGTAAATTTTATCCATTTCTCATGAGGTTTAATGATTTTGTTCACACATGACATTTGAACACCTTTCAAATATTTTAATAAAAATTTGTGGGTTTTCTGGAACTTTTCTACACTCATGGTGTTGAAAATTTCATAAGAAATGACGGATAATTGAAAATGAATGGGTAAGACTACAATTAGTGTACAAAACAGAGTTTCTACACTTATTTCTACACCAATTTCCCACACCTTAACATGCAGATGTCTTTCAGCAGACACACACACGGCAAACAGGAATGCTACATGCTACTATGGCAACCCACACAGGAACCTATCGAAAATATATTTATAATTTTTACCTGTTGAAAAACAAAATTGCAACATTGTTTCCTGCAGCTCTGGTATTCAAAGCTTTTTTGGTGCCTTACTCACAGTTCAGTCTTTGTCAGCACAATATACTGCACATGAAGCTGTGGAATTATATTTGACTGGGACAGTGATGAGGAGGAAAGAAGCGAGTAGTCTTGTACAGTGATTTGTTCATTTTCTACTGGCCGCGCATGCGCAAAGCATCGCAAAACCTCCGTAGGTTATGTACAGGAAATAAAAACGAGTAGTTACCTTTAAGTCTTTTGGTCCGAATCGTTGGTTCTTTTGTTATGTGACTCCCATAGACGCTATACAGTGCAATAGATTCAAAACAACAAACGACATGGACCAGAAGATATGAGAGGTGAGCTGCTCATTCTGTTTATTATACAGTAATATGTCCGTAGCTGCATTATAATATTTTCATTACTGGAACTATAGCCAAAATGTGTGTATGTAGATGTGCTGGATGTCTGTTTATTGAAAATGTAACATTTTATTTTATTTCTGAACAAAAGAACGAAATGAACTGAATGACTCAAAAAACAAGATTCGTTACTTTTGATGAACGAGATTCAAAGAACCGAGTCACTAAAATGATTCAAACGTCCCATCACTAACCGACACACAAGAGCAGCCCAAAGTCAATAAGACCAGCTGGGAAATTTGGCAGTGGGTGGAGCGCCTGTCAATCATTTACAAAACAGGACCTGACACCACTGTCGATGAGCGTCTATCGGTTTTAGGGTATGAAGTCTGGTATAAAGATATGGACAGCATGTGATGTGAAGACATGTTATGCCTGGAACATGCAAGTGTACTCAGGCAATCCGGCTGATGGTGAGAAAAACAGGAGAAGTGTGGGGTCTTAGAAATGACAGCAGGGCTACTTTAAAATTGTAAATATGTTCATACAGTGTAATATTATATTTGTAATATCGTTAAGTTTTTCCTGTGTACATTTGGACTTTTGTTTTTAATAAATAAACTTACGGGTCAGTTTTGCCTGGGAACATGAAAGTTGTTATTTTGTGCCACAGTTAAAAAAAAAAATGCTTGTTTCAAAAACGTGACTTTGGTAAACATTTCAGTGAAGAATTTTGTGGTTAATAGGAAAATAGGTTTCATCTTAGTATTTCTTATAGTCAAAATAATATCCTTATAATATTTTTTCCCCTAAAAAAACGAGTGGTATGAGTTCAGGATTAATGAGGACAGCAGGACACACAGAGCAAATACAAGTTCAAAACATGTAATATTCACAAGAGCTGGAGTTGATACAAAAGATCTAATACAACATTATATAATAACATATGTATTCGATGATTCTGGTCGAGGTTGCCCTGAGCCCACTGCCGTCGTTCCCCTGAAGAACGCCTAATGCTTAAAGATCAATGGGTAACTTGTCGGCAACTTGCGGAAGTGACACATCTGTCTGTGGGAACTGTACACACACATCATTCACCAACACCACATGCACATTAGAGGAAGTCGGCTGTTAAGGAAGTCGGAGTTATCGCCACATCCTCCGTATAGTCCTGACCTCGCTCCAAGCCATCTCCACATGTTTGGGCCATTAAAGGAGTGCAGATCATCATTCCGGCAGACTGAGAAAACTTTCTACCTTAATGGTGTTAGTGTAGCAGGGGATTGTATAGAGAAATAAAGGGAGTTTTGGTTTGACTTGACTGCACCTCTTATTTAAAAAACTAAATTAAACTCTCCTGATTGATATGCAAACTGGTAAAAATATGCTATTTTATTTAGCTCACTTTAGGTGAACTTTTAAATAAAGAATTAAACACTTTGGGATGTGTTGAAGAAGGAAAGTAATCAATTTCAGGTTGATTGATTATTATTGATAAGTGTTTTATTCCCTACGTACAGTATAACACATACATTGAGAATGTCAGTGTTTACATTCATCAATTTCTTTTCCTCTATTTATCTCTTCACCCCTCAGTCACATTGATGGATTAGCATGCCTATGTGATAAGAGCATCTTTTCGAGGCTTGTGGAGGGTGTCTTCAGCGATGGACAGATCAACTGGGGAAGAATCATCGTGCTGTACTACGCAGTAGGAAGGCTGGGTGTAAAGGTGCTGAAAATACTGTTGTGATGATGATGTTGTTTCTAGTGTGTGTGTGTGTGTGTGTGTGTGTGTGTGTAGCCATAACTTGTGTTTCTTTATTCTTTTTGAGTAGATGGTACTGGCTAACTTGCCCAGCGTGTTCTCAGAACTACTGGAGTCCTGTTTGGATTTCTTCAGGACGAAGCTGTTGGTCTGGATTCGCAACATGGGTGGATGGGTAAGAAGATATGACTTCCAACAGTCATTCAGGAGAAAATCTATTAATATAATAGAAGAGTTTTCCACCTGTCTTCTTCTTCTTATTTTTTTTTTAGATGTTTTTACTCAATCACAGTCTTTAAATATTCTTTTCAATTGCTAGATGATTTGCTTCTTTCTAGAAATAACAATAAAAAAAGCAAATTAAATTTTCAAAGGAAGAGACTATTTTACATGTGAAATTAGTAACTTGTTTAAAAAAAAGTTTAATACTGATATATTTTCCTTATTGAAAATGCTTATTGCATGCGCTTCCCCTCTCACCCTGACAAACCCATTGCTCCAGAATAGGATCAGTCTGGACTCATCAGACCTTATGACCTTTTTCCATCGGTCCAAAGTCCAATCTTTATGCTCCCTAGAAAATTTAAAACTTTTTCAAGTTTCAAAACTTTTTCAAGTTTCAAAACTTTTTCAAGTTTCAAAACTTTTCTGTTTAGTCTCACTAACAAATGGTTTTATTCTGGACAGACAACTGTTTAGTTCCAATCATGTATGATGCAAATTCTCTAAAAAAATATTTTTTCCAACCACATTCCTTCCATGAAGCTGATGGCTCAGCACTATCCTTCCAGGTTTTAATAATCTGTTAGACAGTTCAGAAGACACACTTTTAATTTTAAATCTCCATAGTAATTTTCTTTGCTTGATGCAGGGCAATATTTGAACATTTCTGAAACTGACTTGTTTCTGGCCAGGCAGTGTGATCTTATTCAGGATATTTTCAGGTTTCATGGGCTAAGATGTTTATAATACGCTCTTATCCAGAGAGGGTTTTAGAACGTCACTGAGGGCTCTCACACTGTACATATTATCAATATAAAACAAATAGTGTATGAGCTAAGAATGCCATAAAGTGAAATCCCTGGTCATCATTTGAGGCCAATCAGTGACTCCGCTGTTTTAACAGCCAGGGGAAGTTTATACCACTAAATATGCACTACTGGAGCAGAGAACAGTCTTTATAACATCTTCCTGATAACTGAGGCAATAAGGAAACAAGATGACGAAGATGTATTATACACAATTTTAATCTTTGTTCTTCTCCATACAGATCAGCAGCATTTCAGAGATGACCCGGTTCTCCATCGAGCATATCTCTGCCTCCTCCTTCAACATCTTCCCATCTGCTGACCTTGCAGTGGCCTTCTTCTGTGGGATTTTGTTGGGTAGCGTCATCGTCTGGAAACTGAACAGAAGCTGAGATTAAACTGTAGAACAAACAAGATGCACTGTGAAAAAAATTATGTTTTTTAATGTATTTATAAAAATGTGATACTTCCAGAGTTTTCTACAGTTCAGTACTTTATATATGAATATTAAGTCTATTAAAAGTTTTGTTGTGTAGTCTAAAAGGTTTGCGATCTAAATGAAAGTGTCCACCGTACATTTAGGGAGAAGTTGGTGGTTTTTGGAGCCCTCTGCTGCCTGAGAGGCAGAAAAACTGCACGATAACTTTGACAGACATTTGCCTTTTGAACACCAGTCCGGTTCTTAATCCGGTTTCTTGAGTGACTAAGTGTCCTGTCACACCTGAGTCAACTTAATCAGTTCATTATCACTTTTATTTATTTTATTAATACTTTCTGGTTTGAACTGGGTGTGTTAGATAGCAATTCTGGACCAGTTCCTAGAGGTGGGGTCAGGCTGGAGCAGTCATTTTCAGAGAGTGGCCATTTTGATGTTTTTTCCTTCTCCATTAAGGATCTGTACTCACTGTATTGCACAATGATGTACAAATGCAACACCGTGGATAGAATTACAAGGCTGAGTTAGAATTACACAACAAGACTAGCATGCTGTTCAGTACTGTTGATTTTTTTTTTTTCACCCCTTAGTGTGAACCAGGCCTTGTTCTACTTCTGTACAAGTGAACTCAGTCATTGTCTATACTGATTTATCCTGTATATAGTGATGCGGGGGGTTTGAAATCATCAATAAAGTTAAACAGTAATCAGGCTCTAATAAAGAGAAACAGCAAGGGGAAATTACAAAACACATAACATTAGGTTCTGGGTCTCAGGAGGTTACCTCACCATATGACTACCGGAAAAAAAGTAACTAGGCTATATGTACAGTATATGGGTAATAAATATCAGAGTCGACTCACTTTGTATTTAAGGAGGGAGCCTGTGTGTGTCCCCTGACACTACCTTTCTCCAAAGGCGCCTACGCTACTAAAGCAGAGGAAAAGAGGACATGATGTTCCCTTGGAACCTAAGTTCAGGAACCTGTGCCTGTATTTCTGTAGAAATGACACATACACCAAGAAGCATCATGCCTTACAGTACAGGTTAGTTCTGTTTAGGGGTGTGGCTAATAATCTTTCCTGGAAAAATGTGAATGGAAATTTTCTAAAATTGGATGGCTGTAATGGTTATAGAAAGTCTTTTAAACATTTTAAACTACACAATTAACCGTTCTAAATATATCAAAAAGTTACATCTGGAAGTGTCATCTTAACTATTATTAAGAACGTCTATTAACGTTAGATTATTTCATCAGTAACACTTGAGCACTTGCAATTACAATTGAACAGAAGAAATTTACAAAATCATTGAAACAGTGACAGTGGATAATTATTGTACAGGGGGAAGACTATTTTTTGTTATACAGTGCATGTATTTTATTGGCAGCTTTCTACCTCAACATAAGCACAGTGCTGACACTTGAATTTTCCATGAAAAAGTCACTCCAAAACCTTTCTTAATCTGACAAATTTGATTAAGATAATGGCTCTATTGGTGTTTACATGACATTGATTACATGATATATAATATAAAAACATTTAGACTTCAATCATTCAATTTCAGTTGATTTTTATTTATATAGTGCTTTTAAACAAGCTTTAAGACATGCTGATATAGATATAGAGTATAGAGTATAGATTTAAATCGATCCCCTATGATAATATACATTGCCAACAGTTATTGCAAGGAACCTTGGATAAAGTGTCTTAAATACAGTGTGCCTTGTTATTTATTACCACTGTTCTATAAATTCATCCTACCTATCATTTTGTCCTACCCAAGTCTACTGTGTTTGTGCATACTAAAAGCATGTCATGTTTAGCGACCCGCCCATAAAGCTGTGCTTCTCTTGCCATGGACTTATGGGTTGATGCTTAGTATTGAAACCATTTTCCTTTTTATTATTATTATTATTATTATTATTATTTTTTGTTTTTTAGCATTTGTATGGTTTTATTGTACATTTTATTTGATTGGCATGGCTAGTTTAACAGGTGTTTTGTGATTTGACAGATCATTTTAAAACGACGTGTCAGAAAGGGCTGCTAGTGTTAAAACTAAAGGCATTATATTCTGGTAACAATAAAAACAACCTATCACAACATGCTACCTGTATGTCAGAAAATGCTACCGCTGATGAAGTTGTATTACATTTTTGTAGGTGTAAACGCAGGGTAGCAAACGTTGATAAAGTAGTGCAGATAGATGGTAGAGCTATACATTTTTCATCTGATAGAACACTGCCAATTTTACAATAATGAACCTAAATCTGCTCCTGCAAATGTGAAGATAGGGCAGACCATACTTTTCTACTCTTGGACATTCTTTGCTTGAGCAAACCATGGCAAAAAATGGTCTTGCAAAATATGGGTTTTTATAGTCATACTGTAGATGTTTTAAATAAAAATGTATGGATTACAGCATTTAGAATGGCCTGTGCTTTGTGTTAAAGTTAGATGTATCTTTGATGGCATGTGCTATGAGAAAGTAATACTAATTCAAGCTCAATTCTCAATTTAATATAGTACTATGAATAAATGTTTAACCCATTAATGCACTTTTTCACATTTTGTAAAGCTACAACCTGACATTAAACTTGAATCACATTAAATGGAATTACATCCACATTAAATAGTGCCTAATGTTACAGTGCAGGGGAGATTTATATAGTTTACTAAATTATGTATAGCTGAAAATATGAAACTTGTGATTCTATAAGTATTTACCCTCATCAGTATGAAACCCTAAATCAAATTTTGGCATCACCAATTTCCAACCAGGAAATTGAGAGCGTAGTTAAAGGATGATGTGATTTCAGTATAAATACACCTGATTTGGAGAAATCCCCACTTTTGAAAGACAACCCAAATAATTTTTTACACACACAGACACACACTTCTTTCTCATTTTTGGAAATTTCTGTCTCCCGTTTTCAGTCCAGTCCCTGTACCTGAGCAGTTTCAGAGGAATGTTTTTGTTTGTCACACAGTGACCTATGAATCATTCAAGCATGCAAAACATCTAACTTAAGGTAAGAACCAGTAAGAACCAGGTGCAGATTATGACATGATCTGGCCGGTGATTAGTATACTGGTGAAGCTAAATGACAGATGAGAGGAGAAAGGAGGTTGCTGCTGAAGTTGTTACATAACAAACCAATTTTAAAATTTTTATTGTATCTTTAGGCTCTTTGCAGCCTGTCACAAGAAACATTTGTCTTTCACTTAATCTACATAATTTCATTTAATATGAAGAAATGGGGGCTCAAGAGTTTTGCACAGTACTATATAAAGTAAGCTTTTAACATAGAGTGAAACAAAATTAAATCCATTATATACAAATGAAAAGAGTATAACAGAAACTCTGGTTCTACCGGGAGGAGAACAACTGGAGCTGATTCACCTCTTTATTTTTAATACCCAAGAAGTACAGTACAGGCCAAAAGTTTGGACACACCTTCACTCATTCAATGTGTTTGCTTTATTTTCATGACCATTTACATTAGTAGATTCTCACTGAAGGCATCAAAACTATAAATGAACACATGTGGAGTTTGTACTTAACAAAAAAAGGTGAAATAACTGAAAACATGTTTTATATTCTAGTTTCTTCAAAATAGCCGCCCTTTGCTCTGATTACTGCTTTGCACACTCTTGGCATTCTCTCGACGAGCTTCAAGAGTCACCTGAAATGGTCTTGAGTTACCAGAGGGGTTTAGCACTTGTTGGCCCCTTTGCGGTCAGCTCACCCCAAACCATCTCGATTGGGTTCAGGTCCGGTGACTGTGAAGACCTTTTTTTGTTAAGTCCATAATTCCACATGTGTTCATTCATAGTTTTGATGCCTTCAGTGAGAATCTACCATGTAAATGGTAGAAAACACATTGACAGATAGATGAGAAGGTGTGTCCAAACTTTTGGCCTGTACATATACATATACATATATATATATATATATATATATATATATATAGACTACTTGTTTGCAAAAGTATTTAAAGTACGTCTGCAGGGGGAAACCATTTAGGGCAAATAAACAAAATATTTATTAACACAAGTTCATTTGAGATTCATTTAAACAAAAAATACCGGATCCAAACTGTAAAAAAATAACTAACCCAACGTATTCTGAATTAACAGCTGTCTGACTTCTTCTCCTGCAGGATGCATTCTGCCTTGATGTGTGTTCGAAGGTTCATCATTATCCTCATCAGAAGTGTCATCTTCCTCATCCTCAGCAGCACCAGAAAGACCCCCCCTCTTCCTCATCAAAAAGCCGGATTTTTTTCCTTGACTGTAATGTTGTGGAGGATTGCAGTAACTACAATTATATAGCAGCTTTTGGAGGGGTTTAGTTTCAGGTCACCACTGGACTTGCTGATGCAGCGAAATTGTTGTTTCCACAGTCCTATATCCCTCTCCACTGTAGAGCGTGTCCTTCCATGGGCCTGATTAAACCTTTCCTCTGCAATGGTGGCTGGATGCTGCACAGGTGTTATGAGGTATGGGCGAAGAGGATATCCACTGTCTCCCAACAGCCAGCTATCACCAAAGCCACCCTCTTCAGCCACCTGGCAAATTGCAGAATTGGCCCAAACAACAGAGTCATGTGTGCTCCCAGGCCATTTTGCAACAATGTCAGTAAACATCCCCTGGTGATTACATACTATTTGAAAATGAATAGCTGGATAGCCCTTCCTGCTAATATATAATGGCAACAGGGCTAGCCACTGGAATTAGGGTGCCATCAATGATGCCAATCACTCTGGGGATGCTGGATTTCTTCTGGTGTTTTGGGAAAAATCAGGATGTTCTTCATAAGCTGTAACAGCAAAGGTGTTACTGCTGTCACAGTTTTGCTGACCGAAGACTTGCTGAGACCTAGGCCATCACCCACCACCTCCATAAAACTTCCAACAGCATAAAAATGCAGTGTAGCTAACAACTGCACCGCCGGACTTAGGGCATAGTTTCTTCTTGTGGCCCTCTGAAGGTGTGGTTTCACAATCTGGCATCATCAATTAGTGCGTCAAGGGGGGTAAAATGTGTCCTTATGTAGGCATTTATGTAAACTGTCTGACTTCTGCGCCGTCTTCTACGCTCAAGCTGTAGAATTCTTTGTAAAGCTGCCATTGTTGATGACTTGAAGGACATATGCCTGTGTAACTGGTCACTCCAGTTAAACGTTGCTCTGCGTTGTGTGAATCAGACACGGGACACAGGTGGCGGTTCACTGGAAGCATTTAATCTCTTCTCGCTCTCTGACACATAAAAGAACAAACAGCCTCTGAGTGAGAATTGCCCTTGTTTTCTTTAAAATAAATGTGATGTACATCATGTGCTTGATTTCCACATGTTTAAGGCAAAATTATTAATATAACCCAAAAAAATGAAGAAATGCCATAAAATAATCATGCAAATATATTTTATAACGTTATACACACAAATTGGAGTGAAGATATAGAAATAAAATAATTGATAAAAATAAAGATTAAATTGGATTACAGGGAGTCAGAAACCACATACCTCTTCCATACAGTTCCATCAGGAAAAGGGAAGAGGAGGAGACAAAACAGGAAATTGTGCTGTCTTTAGGTGACATCACAGGATTTAAAGGGGAAAGGACTCATCTCGATCAGGCACTTACATCAGGTATATGAAATGAACAGTTTTGTGTAAATTCTAACAATTTAACAGGTTAATTTCTATACCCGTTAAACATGCTGTTTTTATTAGGAGAGTTCTTAGTACACCTGCTGTTGATGCATCAAGGTGTATCTATAATCATAGATTATAGAAACACATTGGCTAATAATCAGTCTAAATTAACTACCTAAACAAGTGATCCATCCAAGATTTGTTATATTAATTTGGTACAACATTATCCTATTAATGCATTA
>JAQMYJ010000008.1:3384458-3398551 GCA_030014305.1 Clarias laeviceps
AAGTAGAAGTACACAAAAAAACTACTCAATTACAGTAACGCGAGTAAATGTAATTCGTTACTTTCCACCTCTGCATAAGTGCCTCGGATACAAGTCGCTGCTACTGTGGAAATTTCACACTACGGAAATTAAATATTGAATATTCATTGAAACAAAAAGCTAAATAAAACATAAACTGTTGAACTGTGTATAACTCATAAATAAATGATTGGATTAATTTACGAGATAAGATATATTTATTTTTTACAGATTTCTAGATATAGATTACTATAATATACTAAGGATTTCTTGATTTAATTAAAATTTTAATTATTGTGTCCTATTAATATGGACACAATATATATATATATATATATATATATATATATATATATATATATATCCTTCATAATAATGATAATAAATATATAAACCCTTTTCAAGCTCCATTTTTTTCACGCTCCTGCTAGACACAGTGACTGATGGGAAATATTTCATTCCCTGTTCCGGTGAAGTGAAGACCTGTTGTTCACTTATTCCCTACACCGTTTGCAGTTCCCTTTGAACTGAGCAGTTTCGCTCCCTGCAGTTTGGAATCACACTTAACATGGCTGAACACCCTGTGCCCAGTGTACTTTGCAGGATAATTGATAACGAACGAAAAACCTAATTGATAATGAGTCACAGGTGGAAGCATTATGTGTTACTTGATGGTTTCACCTGCACCTCTACACCCGTTCAACCACACCCCTACTGCCATATTGGGTTAACTTGGTCATTCAATACATTTAGGTCATCAGCTGATTTAATTTCATTGCCACATAACGACCTGACCACCTGAAGCAACCCGAGATCATAACACTGCTTCCAGAGGCATGGTTGAAATCTCAGATGACAATAAACAGTCCTTCAGGGTATGTGTTCTACAGTGGCCACTATACATGATGAGTGCATCTCTTCTTACCTTATTGCACCAATCGCTCTGGAATAGGCTCTGTCTGGATTCATCGGACCACATGACCTTTTTCATTGCTCCAAAGTCCAAACTTTTTGCTCCCTAGCAAACCAAAGCCTTTTTTTTTTATTAGTCTCACTAACAAGTGGTTTTGTTAAGGCCACACAGCTGTTCATTCTACTGGCCATTTTCTTTTACCATGCAATTACACCAAGTGTTTAAGATCTGATCTATTCATGATTTGTTTTACCCACCACATATTTCACACTCACTACTTTTTCTTTGATGTGGCCTCTTCTGAATGGCTTTTTTTAGTTGGGTATATCATATCACAGTGCACACTTTAAAGGAATTAAGAACACGCTTAATACTCTACCAGTCCTTCTTAGAAAAAGGCAAAATATAATACTAAATTATTAAATATATTTAGTTGAATTCATTTTGATTTCATTTGTATAGTTATTTAAACGTAAACATTGTTAGAAAGCAACTTTACAGGAATTGAGATGTACTGTATTTGTAGTTTCCTAATAACCAAGAAACTTTCAATTGTGATGAGGTGATTTTCTTTTATTATATATCTTGTGTTTTTTAGAATAAAATAACAAAGTTTATTTCTGATGCTCATTACTTAAACATACATTATATCAATGGTTTGTATTGCAATTATGTATGTTTGCTTATACAAGTGCATCTCAATTAATTATAATATCATAGAAAAATCATGGAAATTCATGTATTATATAGATTCATTACACATTAAAACTTGGTGATGAATCCAAATAACTCTAATTCCTGAAACAGTACCAATGTTTAATTAATTCTTTATTTTTGACTGCTTACAAGTGTGTTTACTTGGCATGCAGCCCTTGGCATGCACCTTTAAAGTAAGGGGCATTTGCTGAAGTGTCAGAAACGACCAAGAACTCTCACTTCCTATTTTTGTGCCTTTAATGAGGTCATCATGTAGATAGGACTGTCGGGTTTCTTAGCAAATGGGTTGCCAGAGAGGCAAAGGACAGAAGAAGGACATGTTCCCTGTACACCATAAGCAGCTGAACATAGTATAGTAGGGTCAGGCTTGGGCCAGTCATTCTTCTAGAGGGGCAATTAAAAACATTTTCTCCTCCATTAAGCATCTGTATGCATTGCATTATACAATGGTGTACAAATGCAACAGGCCTGTTCTACTTCCATACAACTTAAAGGGGAAATAAAAACTTTGGCTTAGACTTAATGATCTCTCACAAAACTAAGAAGTCAGACTAAATTTTATTTCCTTTATTTTAACCATTTGAGACCCCACTGTTTTCATATCACATTTTCTCCCGACCACATTATATGTTGTAGCGGCTAGGCGGAGGGTAAGTTCTACATACACGCAGTGCTCTTTATTTACAGATGTGCAAACAACAGTGTTCTTAATGCAAAGAATACTCAAACAAGCTATTTGGAGTCTTGGTGGCTCTAGATGGTTTGTCTTGTTACACAGTCTGGAGGTGAAGCCTTGAATGCTTCGGTACCTTTTACCGGATGGCAGGAGGGTGAAGAGTGTGTGTGAGGGGGTGTGTAGATCAGTCAAAATGCTGGTGGCTTTGCAGATGCAGGATGGGTGTGTAGATGTCCATGATAGAGGGAAGAGAGACTTCAATGATCTTCTTACCTGTCCTCACTATTTGCTGTAGTGTCTTGTGGTCAGAGATGACATAATTCCCAATCCAGAAAGGAATACAGCTGCCCAGGATGCTCTTGATAGTCCCTCAATAGAAAATGGTGGGGAAGGCTGGTCCTTGGCTGGTCCTTCCTCAGCTTTCTCAGGAAAAACTCAGGAAGACGCTTCTGGGCTTTATTTTTTAAAGAGCTGGTGTTAAGGGATCAGGTGAGATTCTCTGCCAGGTGGACACCAAGGAATTTTGTGCTCTTGATGATTTCCACAGAAGAGCCGTTGATGTTCACCGGAAAGGGGTTGCTCCGTGTCCTCTGGAAGTCAACAACCATTTGTTTTGTTTCATCAACATTCAGAGACACGTTGTTGTCTTTACACCAGTCTGTTAGCCGCCGCACTTACTTTCTGTATGCTGACTTCTTATTGATGAGACCCACCACCAGTACTGTCATCACACAGTCGTGTCATCAGCAAACTTGATGATGTGATTGGAGCTGTGTGTCAGCAGTGTGAACAGCAGGGGATTGAGCACAGTTCACATGCTGATCGAATTTAGGGAACTCTGACTTAAGATTCGCATAGTTGAAATCTCAGATGACAATAAACAGTCCTTCAGGGTATGTGTTCTTAGTTCAGTTCAGAGAGTGCCTTCTTAGCATAAGCACTGGGTGAAATTGTACTGTTTGATTACAAAAACAGGGGTGAATTCTGAAGATCTGCATCTAACAGTAACAAACTCCACCAACGATGAGCAATGGCTAGAGACTTGCACAGAGTTTGTCCGACATTTTGTATTGATTTAAGCATTCAAGCCACCGCTGCGAGTCTAACCACACAGAGCTGAATTTCTGTTGGCAAGAACTGAGGCTAGCCTCTTTAGCTGAATGGCAGCATTTGGAACTCTGTTGCTGAGCCATGCCTCAGTGAAAACAAAGACACAGCAGTCTCTGGTCCTCGTAGCAAGTCGAGATCACATAGTTTCTCTCTCATCTTGTATGTTGTTTACTGGGTTTCTGAGTTTCAAAAGTGTCTGGTGGTGGTAAATACAAGCACTGGTTGCTCCAATGTACATATACCATGTAAAACGGGCTACAACACAAAATAATCAAATATAGCACCATTATGGATCCAGAACGGCCACTGCATGCTACTGCCATGGCGCCAATCCATGCTACTATTGCCATCAATTTGTGGGTTGATCTTAGTATTGAAAGAGTTTTTTTTTTATTTTTATTTGCATGACACGACACCACCAGACACTTTGTACATTTTATTTGGTTTGCATGACTAGTTTAACAGTTGACCTGTGAATTGACAAATAACGTTAAAACATTTACATTTAGCAGACGCTCTTATCCAGAACGACTTACATTTTTATCTCATTACACATCTGAGCAGTTAAGGGCCTTGCTCAAGGGCCGAACAGTGGCAACTTGGTGGTTGTGGGGTTTTGAACCTGGGATCTTTTAAACCGTAGTCCAATGCCTTAACCACTGAGCTACCCCTGGCCTAAAACAACGTGTCAGAAGGTTCTACTACTGGTAATATTAGAAGGATTAAATTCTGGTAAAAGTTAAAACAGCATATCACAAATTAGTACCTGTATGTTAAAAAATGCTGCCATTGACAAAATGGTATTATATTTTTGCAGCACTAGTACTATTCTAAACTAAAGGCAGGAAATTAGTGCAGACTGATCGGGACACGCTGCAGGCTGCTTTCTCTGAGGTGAAGTCTTTCCAGAGTTCACAGAGTCTGCCCTCACAGGTAACAAACATAAATGTGTGTACCAAAAGAACCTACTGTATTCAGCTGACTGGGCTTCCAAGGCCGTGTTCTGCAGTGAGATGGGTGGCAGTAATCAGTGTCCAGTCCTGGTGAGTAAGGGCATCGTACTCCTCTCCTGCACAAAGCTGTCCACGTAGCCAAAAGCTCTGTAAATCTTTTTTGTTGTGTCACAGCAAAATGGCTGGATGGAATTTAATAAAACTTTGCCAGTCCTTCAGTATTCAGTATTTGCCTGAAGTTAAATCTACACTATAAATGAAGTCAAAATGTTGAGTAGAAGGGACATGAGCAGTTATGTGCCAGATTACATCACAGCATCCAAAGCTTTTTTGGATGAATATTTCCTCGAGGTGGGCGTGGCAACGCGCTACACTCAACAAAGCCAATCAACGTGTTAGTTTTCTGTGTTTAGACAGAGTATAGACCTACAGCATAAGGCGCCCAAATCCTCACAAAACACAAACAAACATAAGACATAGAATTTCTTACTCCATACAAAAGGCAAGTAGACTATAAAAACTGAACATTCAAAGATGAATGAACAGATCAATATATGCTTATTCTTCCTGCGGGAAGTTTAAAAACAGTTTGTCTCATATGTTCCGAAACCGTAGTGCTAATGCATGTGATCCTTGCCTTCTGCACATGATTCTTGCAAACTCCACAATATCTTCTCTTCACTACTCAACCCACTGGCTCCTCCTACTCCTTACTCTCTGATTGCTGAAGCCTTTTCCATATTCTATGGGAAAATAACAGCAATCTTCCAGACCTTCAGTCCCACCCCAACCACTACAGTTTAACTTCAGCACCCTCCCTTTTCTCCCTTAGCAGAATTTTCCAACCTGACAACTGATCAACCTGATAGCACATCATCTCGTCCTTACACAATCCCTTCCACAATGCTCCAGGCCATCTTACAAGACCTCCTTCCCTTCATCACAACCATCAACCATTCTATATCACCTGGTCATGGTTCCGCTGCATTTAAGAAGACAAGGGTTACTTCCATTTTCAAGAAACCCTGCCTGGATCCAGCGGACATCAGTAAATTTTAAAATTCTTAAACTGTGTGTTCATTCCACAGAAACCTCCGTCCTGTCTGTCACTGAGAAACTCCATGCTGCTAGATCAGCTGTAACTGTTATCAGTCTTCACCAGTGGCACAGCATGGCAATGGTTTGCTCCCTACCTAGAAGAGGTGACATGGAGGGTATCCACGCAGACTCTCTACTGGTGTCTCACAAGACTCAGTACTTGGTCCTCTTCTGTTCTCCCTCTCTTGGTAAGGTCAAATTCTCACCCCGCTTTTCATACCATTGTTATGCAGATGACACACAACTTATTTTCTCTTTTCCTCCCTTAGACACTCAGGTTTCCACTCGGATCTCAGCATGACTGGCAGACATCTCATCCTGGATGACAGATCATCAGCTGAAATTAAATCTCAGTAAAACCGAACCTGTTCATCGCAGATGATTCATCCCCTTGTGACCTTGTAATCTACCTGGACAACAATCCGATCACTCCTTCAGTCACTGCCCGTAATGTTGGGGTAACTCTGGATAATCAACAGTCACTTTCCCCTCACATTGCTAACCTTACTTGTCGATTGTTGATTTCTTCTTTACAACATCAGAAGAATTCGCCCATTTCTTTCTACACAGGCAACTCATGCTTGTTCCTTGTTATTTCAACTCACAGGCAACTCATGCTTGTTCCTTGTTATTTCATGACTGGATTACTGCAACTCACTCCTGACAGGTTTGCCTCTGCCCAACATTTGTAATCTGCAACTGATCAAGAATGTGGCTGCATGACTCATTTTCAACCTTCCCACGCCACAAAGCTAAAAATGTCCCAGCACCCACTAATCCTTCCGCTTTAATCACATCCTCCACCGCACTGCATTCCCTCCAATCATCCAGCACTGCTCGGCTGGTCCCACCATCTCTCAGAGATCAAGGAAGACATGCATCCAGTTTTCTGTTCTGGCACCTACACGGTGGAATGAACTTCCTCTAGGTGTCCGTACAATTGAGTCTCTGGCAAACTTTAAATGACAACTAAAGACCTATGTGTTTCTTCATTATTTGGGTTAATGCCCCCTCCCATAAAAAAAACCCCTTCCCAACAGTGTTAGACTGATGGTATTTAGTTAGTAACCTAAGGTAAGGATATATTCAATGATGGGAACTTCAGAGAAACTTGCTCTGGATCAGAGTGTCTGTCAAATGCCTAAAAGCAAATGCCTAAAAAGTAAATGCTAATAACAAGCAGTAATGTGAAAAGCCACTATGAGATTACTATGTTTGCAAACATATTGTAACATAAACATACTATGTTTGCACTATTAGAGCAGACATATCCACAGCAGTCTGATGTGAAGGCGTGTAAAATGAGAGTTCAGTGTTATTCGCTAAAATCAAAATGCTGATAAGTAAGAGAGTTCTTTGGATTGGAATCTGCTGCCATTCGGAGGCCTGAGAGTCTGAGCACCAGGCATGGCATGGGGCCCCTTAAACGAGATGTTGCTGCATAGTTCATACACCCTTGCACATATGCATGTGAAACCCAGTACACATTTTGAACTCATTGAGTTGCAACACCTTTCACATTGCATGTCATGGGCTACACTTAACAGGTCAGTTGTTTTGAGTCATTTGCAAAATGCACCGAAAAGAATTTGATAGACTTTTGCTAGGGAATTTACGGAATCACCACCAGACCGGGCCTGTGTGATCTCAAGACACTGAGGATGCAAAATTGCGAAGGGTTATTGCCTCGCCCTCAAACAGGTCAGCCGTGACAATGCCTTAAACTTATGCTGAAAAGTGGTTAATAACACTCTGTGTGACATTACTGTATATTGAGTGACATCATCGTGTGATTCTTGTTTTTCCCAGAACCTGCAGCTTTTTGGAGGTCTAAACAGAAATTCCCCTATTCTACACACTCACACATCACAAATGTTAACACTCACATCTCTCTCTTTCACTCACAGACACACACATAAAAAGAAACACATACAAACACACTAATGTTCTCACAATTTTTTGTGGCTGATTCTGTACATCTTGTTCTTTTTGTTCTTAACATTGCACTAGTACTTCATCCATCCATCCATCCATCCATCCATCCATCTTTCTATCTATCTTTCTATCTATTCACCCCACCAATAACTTTTCCACATTTTGTAGTATTACAACTTGTCAGTAAAATAGACTTAAATGGAATTACAACTACCTCAAATAGTCCATAATGTTATAGTGAATGGAAGATCTATATAGTTTCCTGAATTATTTATAGTTTAAAAAATGTAAGTTGTGATTCCATAAGTATTTATCACTTTCAAATCCCTAGTTAATTCTGGCTTCACTAATTTCCACACAAGATTCACATAACTGGTTAAAGGGAGTGTGTAGTTACAGTGTCATATGATTTCAGTAAAAGTTCTGACCTCACAAAAAAAAAAAGTTCAAACCTAAAAGTTTCTTCATATTTTGCTTCCAAAGAGCTAGACCTTCTTGTACTTTTCAAGAAGAATAGTTCTTCAGGCTTCCTGACAGAATTTTTTGTCTCTCATTTTCTGCCCAGTTCCTGTACCTGAGCAGTTTCAGAGGAATGTTTATCGTTTGTTAAACCACACAGTGACCTATGAATCATTCAAGCATAAAAAAAAAAACATCTTACGTGAGGCATGAACCAGTGAGAAACAGGTGCAGATGATGACAGACAATCAGGACAGATGATCAGTACTGGTATACTGGTGATGCTGAATGCTATGTGGTTGTAATGAGGTTGCTGCTGAGGTTGTTGCATAATCAACCAATTTTTAAATCTTATATTTAGGCACTTAGCCTAAGGAAACATTTGTCTTTCATTTAATCTATATGATTTAATTTAATTTAATATGAATAAATAGGGGCTCAAGAGATTTGCACAGTACTGTATAAAGTTAGCTTTTACCATCTAGTGAAACAATTTAATCTGTTATATACAAATGAAAAGAATATAGCAGAAACTCTGGCTCTACCGGGAGGAATCCATCTACTGAAAGGAAGCATGCGCTAAAGAGGAAGTTAGTCAGAGAAACAACTGGAGCTGAAGTCTTTATTACACAAAAAGTATATACAGTTAATTAATCAAATATAATAATAATAATAATAATAACAAATAACAACAATAATCATCATATCTCCTGTACGACACATCCTCGAAAAGTGCCTTGAAGTAAAAATGTCTTATTTCAGAAGACCGTTGAATAATATTTTAACTTGACAGAAGTATTCATGCAGAGAACTTAAAATGAGATTTAAAAAATATTAAGCATGGAATCCACAATAAAGCACTGCAATGATGCTGCAAATTAGTCACATTTATAAGACAAAATGTTAATATGTTTACATTTATTATAAAAGTGTTATGTTCATAAGAAATAAACAAAAGACTGCAACAAATGAATAAAGTATTTTCTATGACAGCTGCTTACTTTGATTCTGTCATTTTAGAACTTAAAAGTCTCAATATAAATTCAAAAACAATTCAAGAAGTGAAAATGTAAATTTGAAACTGACATTTTATCTCTTGTTAATTCATGTTACACTGTGCATGTTTCATATGTATCATTCACTTGTAAGACAAAATGGCACTTTGTTCCCACCTGTGTACAGCCTCCTTGTTGTTTTATGGTAAAACTTCGGACAGGAATAGAAAAAATGAAAAAACTAATTTTGTGTCACGTTTTCTTTCCCAGAGTTTCTCTAAATGCTTGTGATCAAACAAATTCCAGCTCTCTGTTACTGGCTGGATGTAGAGTTAAAGGCCAAAAGTATTAAGACAGTACATGCTATGTATTATAGTGAAGTATCTAAAAAAACTGAGAATGTCAATTCACTTTGGTTTCAATCCCTTTGGCCACCACTGTACAGATTCACATAAATAAAACAGTATTTAGGAATCATATTTAGTCTTCTTCCTCCATCTGCCTGTTCTAGTAAAAGGATTTATAAAAAGTACTAGTCCTATAGTATAGTCTGTTGCAAGTTAGTATATCTGTATGTTTTAGAGCTCACACTTTTCACAAAGTCTTGAAAATCCCACCTGTTCTTATATGCCTTTTTTTTTTTTTGGAAATATCCTACAATATGTATATGAATTTCCATCTGACATTCTCTTAAAAACTACATGGCAAAGTTCCAGTATTTCCTCAAAGGAAATAATTAACTGTGTAAAGACTTATGTCTTATGCTAAAACATTATTACATTGTAACCTAGGTTGAAGATTCAGGTGCGAGTTTTCTCCACAGTCTATCCCAGAATGCATTATGCAGTGCCGGGTCATGTGGCCAGTCCATGTAGGTCCGGGTCTTCACCAGCCGGGACAGTCTATGATGTACATTTAAGAGTTGATGAGGAACCTTCTCCAGGAAAACCAGAACAAGAACATCCCTGTGTTCAGCCAGCAGCCTGTACGTTGCCAGACGCATCTCCAGAGAGCACCAGGTACTCCGGAGGTAGTTGCGGCTAACCAGGCAGAGGGTGTGTCTGCTTCTGTAGAGGCTGTCTGTGATGTTCTCCACAATGTCCTTTCCTAACTCAAAGTCCCTGCTGTGCAGGCAAAGCTTGAGGGATGGGGGTCCACGTTTCCCCAGGTTGGGCAGAAGTTCATCCATCACCCAGCGCTCATCCTTCCCAGAGTAAGACACGAAAACATCGAAGTGGTAATGTCCTTTTCTGTTTGCCCTCATGGCTTCCTCTACCCAGGCCCGAGCTATGTGAAAAAAAGCCAGCAGATAATCTCCAAACAGCTGGTGGAGCAGCACTACCAGCATGAAGAATACAAGTCCCAAAAAAGTGGAGACAAAAAGGAAAAAGCCCACATCGATGAAACAATTTTCTTGAGCATATTTCTGCAGGAACTTGGTTTCATCCGCAGTTTTACACGATAACATTTCCAATGCGCTATCACGAAAATTGACCTGAACGTTCTGTACATACTTTGCCCAGTTGATAATCCAAGCATTGTCACAGCTACAGTGTAGAAGTGCGTCTTTCAGGATAAAGTAGCGAAGGTTTTTCAGGGGCTCTACAAAGTTTTCCATCACACTAAACACATCGTCTGCTTGCAAAAACATCACTTTTAGTGACTTCAGGTCTCTGCTCAAGTCTTTTTCCAATAAAGGCACTGAGCAAAAGGACATACAGAGATACTCCAGATTGGACAAGTTGTGAAAAATCACATCAAGACCAGACTGCCGAGACAAATCTACATTAAAGAGGATCAGACTTTTCAGGTTGACCAGTTGGTTTAAATCTGTCAAGTCCATTTGTCCTGTTTTGTGATTTGCTTTGATCATAAGATGTCTTAAAGACTTGAGAAACTGACCAGGAAAGGACTGACCACAGAGCAATTGCTCTGTCTCTGCAGTTAATTCAACAAGAGATTTGAAAAGCGTATTGTCACAATCCTGAAAAGTCACAGACTGGCCACAAACATTGAGGCTGAGACCCACCTGGGATTTCTTGCTGTTGCTTAAAATAAGTGTCATTGGTCGTATTCCAGAACTGATAGACAACTTAGTCAAGTTTTCAGGAAGGCTGAGGTTGATCTGGATCTTTGACGGTCCAGAGGAGGAATACTGAAAGACTCCCAAATTTACAAACTGTACAGATGTTAAAGGAAGTAAAGTCCACGTCTCAATCATAAGCAGCTTATTTTCTTCAAGTAGGAGAGTTTTTAGGTTAGATAAACCGAAGAAGGTAAAGTTTGTGAGTTGAGATATTTTATTACGACTGAGGTCCAAAATTGTAAGAAATTTTGTACTATTAAATGTAAAATCTTCAATAAGTTCAATCTCACTTTTAGCCCAGTACAGTTCCTCGAGTTCTCGTAGGCAGCTAAAATGTCTGGGGCCAATTCTTTTGAAATTGTTTGTAAAAAGATTTACTGTTTTGAGTTTTGTGATAAGATCACTCTGATTTTCACACAGTGCCAATGCCCTGTCCCTATTAATACTCTCTGGGGTAACTTTCCATTTAATCAACAATAATGTAAGGTTTTTTAGAACATTGATGAATGTTAAATTCATTGCTGTACATTGGTATATACAATAAATAAAAAGATGTTCAAGCCCCATGCATCTTTCCAGATCGGGCACGAAAGATTCGGTTACATTTGGGAATGACACAATGATGTGAGTCGTCGAAAGGTCATGTGTGGCTTCACAGATTTCTTCAAAGCTGCTAAACTCTCTGGAATATCTTATACCTAAAGTGTGAATGTTTGTAAATTCAGATTTTAAAACTTCAAACGTAGTAGAATGTGTTTTTAAAACATCTATTTTGGGGAAATATTTCATCACTGTTTTATTCATTACACTAACCTTATTAAACTCAAGAAAGAGGGTCTTAAATTTATGAAACTTAACATCAAAAGAAGTCCCATTAGAAAAAGCACAAATTGGCGTTGAAACATTAACTAAATTCTCAGCAAATACATCTAAATAGTTTAATGACGATGACACAAATGTTAATCTGCACAACAACTCAGAAAAGTCCTCTATACTCTCTTGTAATCCGAGATTTTCTAACTTCACCATCCCTTTGAACACATCTATTGTCATGGATGACAGCTTGCAGTGGAGGATAAAAAGTGTTTGGATGTTCTGAAGGTCACTGAAAATCTCAGATGAAAAGGAAATGTTCAATGATTCTGAGCAGGTAATTTCCAGTGTTTTCAGATTCAAAAGATTTTTAAAAGCTCCAGGGAGAACAGTTGAGATAGATCCTTTGATTATTAAGCTTGTGAGCTTTGTAAACCTTGAGAAAGAATTAGGATGCATCGACAAATCCTTTGAATAGTGTAAACAGAGGACCTCGAGATGAGATGGAATCCCAGCAAGATCGAATGCCACATTGGAGACGCCTTTACAGGTTCCTGTTAGGTTACTTTTTGGACATTCATCTACTATGTTTTCATCCATGTAATCTTCAAAGACAACGCATTTTTCAGACACCCAACACAGTGTACAAGCCAGAAGGCTCGTGAAAACAGCTGAAGAAAAAAGATGCATGTTTGATCTTGCCGTGTCCAAAAAATCCAACAGAAGGTCAGACTAAAGATCTTCTGTTCTCAAGTCTTTTTCAACCCCAAAAATAAAAAAATTAAAAAACACTGTAATTCCTGAGATGTTAGTTTAGAGATAGTTTTTCTTTTCAAGACTGCTGTCTTAGAAATACTCCACTGTGTGTGCGTCTATCAGTAAAGATCAGCTTCTCTGGGTTAACACATATGACGTTTGTTGAAGCATCAAAATAAAACAGAAACTCTTACTTCCTTTTTGATATTTTAGATACCCAGATACACAGTGTCTTCTTTAATATGTTCTCCTATGAATGCTATCATGACTGTCAAACTCTTTTAGCCTGAACAATGTTAATTTTCTCATTCTCATTATAATAAAATATTCACAAATATTTCAAGTTCTGTTGTTTGAGTTCTACACAGGCGAGGCACTATTTCAACTGTACAGCATCACCATATGTTCATCTTCCAGATAAATGTTTTATAATTAGGACTGATGAATGATGGTTAGGGCTTGATGCTAAAATTTATGAAAAGTGACGTCACTGTTAATTGACGGTTAATTGTTGTCTGGGATGTATGGACAACATTTATATTTTACACAAGCTGACACTGAAGATTGTGGATGGTTTTAAAACTGATAGTAAACTCAGACTTTAGCTTTGGTTAGTCTAATCTAATCCATGTATGAAAATGATTCTTTATGCCCACTGAATCATAGTTTTAGTTCTGGAATATGCCTTTGCTAGCTGGGAAGAAAAACCCACAGATGGGTGTAACATTTTTTAGGATGTTTGGGGAATGGAGGGCTTGAAGCAGGTTGTTGTTTTCAGCAGCATTATTAATGCACACACATATAAAAATGATGATCAGCCACAGGTGGAAGCATTATGTGTTACTTTCTGGTTTCACCATCGCCTCTCCACCCACAGGTCATTCTCAACCACGTCCCCACTGCCATATTGGGCTAACCTGGTTATTCAGTACATTCAGTACATATATCCTGGTTATTCAGGTCGTAGGCGCACTTCAGTGGACACAAAATGTTGCTGAGCCTAGACCTGACCGACTGAAACAACCTGAGATCATAACACTGCCTCCAGAGGCTTGTACAGCGGCCACTATACATGTTGGGTGCATTGCTTCTTACCCCGATACATCAATCACTCTGGAATAGATTCCGTCTGGACTCATCAGACCACACAACCTTTTTATTCTTCCAAAGTATAGTTTTTATGATCCATTGCAAACTAAAGCCTTTTTTCTGATGAGTCTCACTAACAAGTGGTTCTCATGTGTCTAGAGTTCTTATCATATTGTCTGTATGGAAATGCTCTTACTTTCGCTATTATATATAGCTCTGATTTCTGCTGGACGTTTAAAATTTTTTTTTTACTTCAATCGTTTAAGTGATCCCTGATCATGATTCATGATTTTTCCCCTCCACCACATTTTTCCTGTGAAAGCTGGTGTTTCACCAGTGGGTTCTTCTGAAATGGTAGCTTTTTTGGGTATTTGTCATTGTAGAGTTGTAGCAGGTGAGGCTTACAGTGGTTACTCAAGCGGAATGTCTATGACTGCCGTGCAGTCTGTCGCGGCCAAACGGCAACAGCCAAAAT
>JAQMYJ010000008.1:3437090-3448350 GCA_030014305.1 Clarias laeviceps
ATATAATATTGTGCCTAAGACTTTTGCACAGTAATATATATATATATATATATATATATATATATATATATATTAAAAACAGGTAAAGTTAAAGACACATTTATTTAAACGCAAAAATGTGCAAAAATTAAAATATACAAAAAAATAAACACACACAAACACACAAATCTCACAGGCGCTACCACAATAAAATCAGTTCCACATTAAACCAAGAAATAAACAAACAGGACACGTATTGAAAATTTTGGCAAGAGCTTTTATAATTTTTATTGATTTTCATAAGCTTTTCTTTTTAAATGTACTTTTTTCTTTATATTTTTTGTACCATTTCATGTGTTTTTATTTTCCCTATTTGTAATGAAGACTTTTTTCTTTTCTTTTTTGTTAATCAGGTAAGTAAGCATTCACCTTCAAACATTCGTACCTTCAACAGGATAATGTTTTAAGTCTCGGTTTTTCTCAAACTTTGTTAAATTATTAGTTTATTAATCTTTTTCTTTACATGTTTCAAAAATATAAAAGGTAAATAATAAACATTCCATTGAAATATATTTTTATACAGTTCTGTTTTGTGTGTGTGTGTTTTTTTTTTCATTTTTTTTTTCAAAACATATTATGACATTAAAACTGTGTCCAGCATCGGTCTTAATAGCATAAACCCTTCTCCGTTTGGATAACCGTCTTTCTCTTGCTGTTCTTTCTGTCTTCTTAACTGTGTATGAAAGGGATGAATGGACGAAGCACCAAATTCATCTGCACAAATATTTCAGCCTTGTTTAATTTTTGCCTATTTGTGCAAAATAAAATGAAATGAGAATTGTTGGAAATAAAATGCAAACTCCAAGTGCAGTGTATAAAACAGATAGAGGCACATGTATGGTTTAATGATAATAAAATCAATAATAATAAAGACATTTCTTCCTTTTTCCAAATCTGCGCGTGAGAACGACCGAGAAGAAGAAGAAGATGAAGAAAAAGGCGAAGAAAAAGACGGTTACCACTTTCTGGCTATTTGCAAATAATTTGAGACTTTCATTTTTTTAATTTTTTTTATCCCGTGCATGCAGTATAATTCAATCTCAAACAATATGATAGAAAAACACAAGAACAAGGGATGCAAAAGAGCTTCTTTCTCAAAAATAGAGAAGGACATGAAGCAGAGGAGAGAAGGACGAGGAGGAATGCATACAGGAAAGAGAGAAAGAGTGGGTGCTTTATTTTTATTTATTCATCTATCTTTTTGCTCTAGTCCTCTCTGATATGTTACATATTTAGGCTTCGAGGAAATGTATGCACATGATGAGCTGAGTGCTGTATTAAGCCGTGTCTGTCTGTGTGTGCGTGTCTGGGGCGCGGGCGGGTAATTTCACTTAGTTTCTCAATCAAAAACCCACACACATACGAACAAAGTCGTTTCTATATAAAGCTCTGTCTTGTCGATTTTGGGGAAAATCGATTTCTTTCTCATGAAGGCAGGACTTTTAAACACAACAACAAAGGATCATTAAAATTTAGACATAAGGACGAAACGAATCGAAATTATTGCTTAAACTGGATGGCATGAACAAAGACTGGCGTTTCTGCGTAGCCTCAGTAAGGAGCGCTGCCTCACTTCCTGCGTCACACGTCATTTTAGGATGATTAAATGTGAAAATAGCTAAACGGCACCATAATTATTTTAACCTGCTGATCTTCGGTAAAGATACAGCGACGGCATCTGGTGTTTCGTGTTGGTGGTTTTATTCATTAACTATTATTAATATTTATTTTTTAATTTTTTTTTACATAGCCCTTTTAGCAGCTTGACCTGCACTCTCCTCCAGCTTCTCCTCCTGGAACTGTCCGCTAACTCGGCCTGAGAATGATGCCGACCCTGCATAGGTAGTTTCAATGTACTGTACATCAATACGGAGTACAGAAGGTCACATTAAATACATGACTGGTCCAGTTTGCATTCCCACTCTCTCACCTTCCCGGAGTCCAAAATATTATCCATAATAAAAGAAACAGGCATGTGACGTAGGAACTAACATCCTGGTCTTTAATCCATTTAAACCTGAACACATTTCCTATTAAACTGCACTCGATAAAGAAGCAGCATCCTTTCATTTACATCTCATCACCTCTTCCACCTTAAAGTTGCCAAGGAAGACCTGAATAATTTCAGATTTCTAATTTCGTTAGGAGAATCAAATAAATCACAGAATGAGAGCAGCGTTTAGCTACTGTATGGTCTGGATGTAACCGTGGCCATATTTTGGCATTTAAAGCACTTTAGGGTTGGGAAGGAACAGAAAACAGACTGAAAAAAAAGTCATTAATTAATGGTATTGCTCTACACATCAGCGGTTGCTACCGTCTTTATTACTGTATTGAAATGATTAGGAGATTAGATGGAAATGGAATGCATGGGATTATATAGGATATAACAGAAAAAAACAATCAAATCAGAATATACTCCTAATCTCTTGGAAATGCTGCTTCGCTAGCGTGGCTACTATTTTAGCGCAAAAAAAAAACAAGAACTGAAAGAAATGAAATGGATGATTTCCAAAACCTCAACAGACACATTACTGTGAAGAAGTCTTAGGTCACTGGAGAAAATTATATTTAAAGCAACTGTTTATTAGTTTGAAATTGTGCAAAATATTGCTAAAATGTTATTTAATGCAGTAATATCATGTGTCTTCTGGTTTCTATGTAATATACTCATTAATAAAAAAAAAATCTAGCCAAACTTATAAATTCCTTCCAGACGAATTATATTCTTTTTCGTATATGTTAATTAAAAACGCCAGTCATACAGTACATACAGTACTGTGCAAAAGTCTTTAGCCTCCCCTCGTTTCTTCATAATAAATGATGTAGATTAAACTGATGAAATGGGAACAAATGTGACAGACTACAAAGTGCCTAAAGTTAAAATAAAAAACGATAAAACCTCAGCAGCGACCTCATTTCCCCTCTCGTCTGTTTCAACCACTCAGCATTCAGCATCACCAGTAAACTAATCACCGGCCTGATCATCTGTCATCATCTGCACCTGTTCCTCACTGGTTCGTGCCTTAAATTAGATGTTTTAATGTTTAAATGATTCATAGGTCACTGTGTGGTTTAACAAACAATAAACATTCCTCTGAAGCTGCTCAGGGACTGGACTGAAAATACATGAGAGACAAAAACGTCCGTCAGGAAATCTGGAAAACTATTCCTCAAGATTACAGAGAATTACAAGAAAGTCTGTCTCTTTGAAAGCAAAATGTGAAGAAATGAGGGCTGGATCAAGCACAGTACTGTAAGTCATTCAGTTACGTTGCACTGGCTAATCACAGGTTATTACAAGCTGTATATCATGTTTGTCTTTGAGTGTTTGTTATTATTTTAACTGAAACATTACTGTTAGGAATTACGCAGCTTTGCTCAAAACGAACAAGAAGGGAGGATTTTAACAGGAAAAACATAAAATAAAGTTCTTTTTGACATTTAAGACCAGTGAGTAACAAATAAGCTGGTGGACTAATGCAACTGGTCGACTATTTGTAGATTTACTACATCATAAACCACTTATTCACTGGTATTTTAGTGTGCATGGGGTTGCTATATTAGATGTGTGTCAATGACATCATAGTTTTAATCTAACAAAAAATTCAGCTCATTTACATTAAGTTATGCCCTTAGGACGGCATAAAAAATGGACAAAATGATGATTAACAGTGAAGGTGACTTTGGAAATCTTACAATAGCGCAGCTCGACCACTGCAGCGTGTCGGGTAGTGAAGCTTCTGCTGTTATTTTGTCGGAAATAACCGATTAAACTTATTTGTATTGATTTACAGATGCCTTTTTGGAGTGCTTTCATTGACACACTTACTGTACTATAAGGCGACATGTTCCTAAAACTGCTTCACAAATTACAAACTATGTTCCAATAATAACAGTGTCAAGAATGAACATGTATTTAAAATGGACTGAATTTCGACAGAAACATTGAAAAATATGATTCATGTAACGGCAAGGTGAAATTAAGGGCAGAATTACCACTCGTGTAACATGTGTGTCTTCCATGGAAGACATGTCACCTGCCCATTGAACGTGCTACATTTTCTTAATGTCCTACAGGACAAGTGGCGTGATTAGAGAATGAAATATTGAGTGCACATCTATGCTTCCTAATAAAGGTTCTGTGAAGATTTGATCAAATTTACACAAATGGTTTCTGGGGATAGAAGGATAGAATAAAACAGACAGAGTTGAGGATAAAATAAAATGGACAGATGACCGCGATATCTATGTGTCTCCTAGGCTTTGCATTCAGGCGCAACAATAAATAATTACGAATAATGGTAGAAATTTGTATTTTACAAACTTAGTAAAACAGACATTATATCAATAAGTAAAAGCTACATAAAGCAAGAATTATTCTTCTCAGTTTAGCTCGTCTGACTTCGCAAATCAAAGTCCAAATTGACTTTCCAACTTTTAATATCATTTTACACCTGCATCAGTAGCGCGTAAGGACCTACGGTATCCCAGGCGTCACATGACGTTTAAACATTCTGGAAAGTTACTTATTCATCTTTATCCTTGACTTTAACTGATGAAATCCCTTAGTGACATCTAATGAACAGTCATGTGACAATCTGTGAATTTCCGGACCCATGGCATAATATGGAGACACATATTTCTAATATGGTGGTGTGGTCTAGTATGGTAGCACATGTTGCACCACTGGCTAATATTAAAAAGCTCGTTTCGTTTCATCCTATTTAACAACTCTGATGATTTAATAAAAATCGTTAAAATCTTATGTTTTATATTTAACCTGTTCTAACTGCATAAAACTAATTAAGAATATATCACTGTGACATACTGTATGTCGCATAGAGCTTTTAACCCTAAAATCTTTCCTAAGGTGTTCCATGTGCTCTGAGCTCCATCCCCTATAATGTCCCTTACAGGAGAAATGCGTCTGGATTCTTTTGGGTATTTTTTGTTTTCGCATTCACTGGACAGATATTTTGCTGTATTTTGCTTTAAAACACAACCGGTAATGACCTAAGACTTTTGCACAGTACAGTTTAACCCAGGTTTCAACTTAAGCTCTTACAGCTTTGTGCTACAGAAATCTCCCTTTAAAAGTCTTTAATCACTAGGAAACTCACAAACAAAAGGAAAGCCACTCTGACCTGACAATGGTGTCAAAGGTCAACAAGTCCTAAGTGCTTCTTTAGAGCAGTATGAATGAATGTGTAATTGCATGGATTGTGACCAACCGCAAATGGTGGAAGATGTAAATTCCCAGGACAAGAAGAGTTAAGATTAGGAACGGAGAAGATAAAAAAATAAAATAAATCTGGGGAAAAAATGGCGGTTTTTGTTTTTGTATGGAAATGAAGAGCAGAACTAGTTTTATAGTCAATAGCAGGTATTTCTCAGGGGTGTCTAATATCTACAGTCTGACTGAATCTCGCAGTCCTACACATATATCCCGTTTTTTTAAATTTTATTTAGTAAAACAAAATATAGCTTTTTTTTCTTATTTAAATAATATAACTTTTAAAATGTAGTTGCATATAACATAAACCTGCAAGGGATTTTGCTCTTTTAATAATTTCTAATAATTCCAACCCTTCTTTTTTCTTTTTTTTTTTTTGCTTTTTTTGTTTAAGTGTGTGTGTGTGTGTGTGTGTGTGTCTGTGTGTGTCTGGGGGGACATTGGGTGAGGACTTTTTCGAAGCAGAGTCATGCAATTTTTTATCATGCTGGTAAACAAAGTCAGAAAATGCATTTCTTTCTCTTCTTTTTTTTTTTTCAATTTGCATTCGGATTATTGGTGTGTTTCTTTTTTTTCTCTCCTCATTTAAGTGTTTCATTTTAAAGTTCACCCCCCCCCCCCTCCGTCCATCAACAGAAAGTCCACCGTGTCGCGCAGCCGTGGTCAGGATTGAGACGTCTCGTCGGTTTCCTCGTCCTGTCCTGCGACCCGTACGTTTCGTCATCTAGCCAGGATTTAACGATCATTTGTTGTTGCTGTTGTTGTTTTTATTTTCATGCCATGCAGTTCAGCTACAGTGGAGGAGAAATGCTGAGATGTTGCAGAGAGACACGAGAAAGACAGGAACGAAGGGATGCTGAGCATCTTTCCCGTGTACTGTTTGTTATAGTCACATGCCTGTGATTGAGTCCTGGATGTGACCTGATGAGGAATCGCCCGTCTGAAGGATGAAACGAAACGTCTGATGAAGGTTTTTTTAGCTGCAGTACATGAGAGGAGAGTTTCAGTGCAGACGCGAGTCCGTGCCAGACGCTGGCTCCTGACCCTCTGTCGTTTGGAAAGAGTGTGACGTCGAGTATCGTCTGCTGATTTGGCTTTTTTTTTTTTTTTTTTTCTCTTTAAATAGTGAGTGGCTGAATTGCATAGAGTTGAATCAAGCTTGGGAAACCTTCCATGGAAATTTCTTTGCCCCTAAAAAAAAAAAAAGCGGTGGAGACAATCCCAAATCTTTAGCTTCCACCTATAGTGCATGCAAATGACTGTTTTTTTTTTTCTTCTTTTTTTTAAGAAGATTCGATGCAAAGAGAGCAGATGGAACCGCTGAGTGCAAACGAGGGAAGGAAGTCTTTCCGCATCGTCAGACTGATATGTGTGCGAATAAGCCCAGATTGAGACGACTGTCCGGTTTGGAAGAACGTAGAAAGTCCCGCCATCGTAACGGTGGATTATGCCTGTGCTTGGTCCATCCATTCAGGGGTTCCATCTATGAGCGGAGACACAAGCCATAATAGCACCGCTCCGTCTCCTTCCTCTCATCTTCTCTTCTCTTGTCTTCTTTCGCTTCTTTTGTCCTGGTGTGTTCTCTCACTTTATGAAGTTGGAATCTGGAATTATTTTTAGGCTGCACTGCTGAATTTCGTCTTTAGAGAGAGACAGCGACCGGTTCAGAAACTCAGCACTGTAGGTTTAGAGAGAGAGAGAGAGAGCGAGAGAGACGGACACAGATAGGCAGACCAAATGAGAGAGAGAGAGAGAGAGAGAGACCAACAGAAAGAGTGAGACAGGGAGAGGGACAGATAGAAAGAAAACAGGGAGAGACAGATTTGGGAGACACAGAGAAAGAAGTAAAGAGAGACAGAGAAATAGAGAGATACCAACAGGGAGATGGACAGACAGCAAAGAATTAGAAAGAAGGAAAAGTGATGCACAAAGAGAAAAATAGAGAGAGACAGAGACCAAAAGAAAGCCAGCGGAAGAGAATGAAAGAAACGGAGGCAAACAGAGACACAGACAGAAATAGAAACCAAGTGAGAGATAGAGAAAGGAAACATGGATAGACATGGAGGTAAACAGAAAGATGAGTAAAAAAACAGACAGAGATATGTGCGAAAGATGGAGGGGGAGAGAGACAGACGAAAAGACAGACAAGAGGACACAGACAGATAGTCAAAAAAAATACAAAAACAGTCACAAGGGCAGAGAGAGGAAGAAAAAAGAAGATGGAAAGAAAGAGAGAGATAAAGAGAAAGAGACAAAAAAAAGAGACACAGAAAGGCAGTCAGAAAGAGAAAGAAATACATGAGGAGTCAGACCAGAAAAGAAAGAGGAAGAAGACGGAGGCAAAGGTAGACAGAGAGACAAACAGAAACAAGAAGGACAGGCAGAAGGAGAGACAGAGTTAGAGAGGTAGAGAGAGAGAGAGACATGGGACAAACAGAAAGAGGAGTAAAAGGAGATAGAGAGACACAAGAGAGAGAGCGAGAGAGAGGGACAGATAGAAGACACAGAGAGACAAAGACAAAAATCAGAGACACAAATAAGGAGAAAAAGAGAGAGTATAAGAGACAGAAAAGGGGAAAGATAGAGAGACAAAGAGACAAAACAGAGATGCAGAAAGACAAAGAGAGAGAGAGAGAGAGAGAGAGAAAACACTTAGAAACTGTCATAGCAGCTGATAAACAGAAGCTTGTAAAAATATCATTATTGCAAAGCCAAAGCCAGAGACACACATCTGTAAAGCACAGAACATCTGCACAGGTGTCTAAGAGTGACATCATCAACTAAAATCCAGGTGAAATGTCTAAAATGTAGAAAGCAAGAAAGAGAAAGCGGGTCGGCTCACCGTGTCATGCACAACCACACACACACACACACACAGGTGAAAAACAAGCTTGTACTGTAAATGTCAAACACTCTCTCTGACACACACACACACACACACACACACACAGACACACACACAGGCACGCTCCCTAACAATGAAAGATCCAGTCTTTGAGGGCCACAAGATCTGCTTGACATGAGGGGCTGAAACGTCTCCCATTTTCCTTACTTTAAACCAAAAGCAGTCAGTGACTGAGGAAGAGTTTGAGATCTGGCAGGACCAGGGGCCTCGAGGACTGACGAGGAGAGGACGGAGCACAGGCTCGGCCAAATCCCCAGAAAACAAGGCTGCGTCCCAAAATGCCTCCCTATTCCCCATGAAGTGCCCTTACTTCATGACTAGATTACTTTACTGAACAGGGTGCCTACAACATAGGGAATAGAGAACGAGTGCACCATTTGAGACGTGAACAGAGCGGAGGAGAAAAGGAACCAAAGAAATAACAACAAATAAAAACACACAACAAACACAAAGCAGACGGAGACACACACATAGCAAGGCACACATACGGAAGCACACGCCGGGTTCGCAGGAACACACATCCTTACACTGAGAAGCCGATCAGCTTCCCTCCTTCCTTCCTTCCTTCCTGCTTTCCTTCCTTCCTTCCTTGCTCCTCTCTTTTCTCTCTCTCCTGTTTTCAGTTTTTTTTTCCTTCTTCCTCAAACTCTCCTCCATTTCCCGGCGCCTTTTCTTCTGTTCGCCGAATCCTCTTTCAACACACACTCGTTTACGTCCCTCACACACATACACTCTGTCCGTCTGTCTTTCGCTCTCTCAGTCCCACTCTTAATTAATGTATTTCTTTTATTTGGTGGTGGCGGTGGCTAGACATCCATTTAAAGACAGATCACATTTTGATGTTCCTTTCTTTCTTTCTTCTTCTTTTTTTTTTTTTTAAACATATCATTATCCAAGGAATTATTCATAAAAAAAAAAAAATAATAATAATAATAAAATGAGAGTCAAAGTGATTGCGAGGACTCATTGAGAGAGTAAAGCGTCATAGATTATGGTAAAATTAATGAAAAAAAAAAAGGAATTACAAAAAAAAAAAAAGCAGAAGGACAGTAGGAAAAAGGAAGACCTGTGGACACTTTAGGTTTAGGACACGTTCCTACTTAACCTCTTCGTCATCTTTTTTTTTTCAATTATTTCTGCCTTTTTATTTCGAGTTGGCAGAATTTTTGGAAGCACTGATAAAAGACCGACGTAGAGCGCGATACCTGAGTAGTGACGTGCGAGACAGAGAAGATTCTGGGTCACTTTTATGTCAATTATGTGAAAAAAAAAAAAAGAAAATTAAATCTTTACATGACTAATTATTGTTTGTTCAAAATGGATGCTCTTTCCTGTGCCGACCTCCTCTGCGTTTTTTTTTTTTTTTTTTGGTAATTTTTTGGATGAATTGTTGTCTTCGCCTGCTCTCCTGAGCCTATAAGTCAGACTCTTTTAAAATCTTTTGAATGAATATAGGGGGAAAAAAATAAATAAAAATCTCAAGATGCACAAGGATGCAGGACGAAGCATTCCGGTTAGTAAGAGAGACAACAACATGCACTGCTGAAGACGTGAAGTCGTAGCATCGTCATCGTCTTCCACGTTCGTTCGCGGTCATTATTTGCCATTATTTCAGATACAAAGACTAAACGTTTGCTACTGGTCTACATCATAGTGTGTGTGCTACATCGATTTAGGTCTCGTTAAAAAACGCTCGACGGCCCGCGGGGGACGGGTTCGGCTACGAGCACCCGGCGGGCGGCGAGAGGCAAAGCGTCCCGCCGTCATGCGCAGGAAATCTGAATAATCTGTTCTGCATACTGAGAGAGAAGGAAAACAAGAGCAGAACTTGAAAAGTGCATGAAAAGAGAATATGTAAGGATTAAAAAAAATACAAATTAAAAAAAAAAAATCAGGAATAAAAATGCAAATAAGGTTGGAGAGGTTGGTGAGGAAGGAATCGTTGTTACAGGGAGGAGGAGGAGGAAGAAGAGGTGGGGGGGGGAGGTGATTGACAGGTTGGGTGTTCGTTCGGGAGCGTGCACGTGAAGATGGAGTTTCCTGTTCTAGTTTACGTCACAGTTACAGCTTCTTTTTGCATATATCTGATAAGCAGTGGGCTTTCAGAATAGTTCTCTGTGAAAAGATGAAACAAAAAAATATCAATCATGAAATGATCACAAGGCTCCCGAGCGTGACAAATCAACCGTTACTACGATAGTTTACACATGCCCCGATACAACATTATTCCACAAAGAAATAAAAAAATAAAACATAAACTTTTTTACAGTTATTATGGTCTCTGCCACCTGATAGCATGTTCGCATGCACAATTAAGCCCCGCCCCTTAAAAAAAAAAACTTTTTTCTTCATCAAACACCTCCATCATGCAATATGTCACAAATATGTATGTGCATATGAATCTTTACACATCCATATGTACACACCCATATGAATATAGTACACATACATAAAGCTTCAGATAAAATCACTTATCAAAACATTCTTAATAATAATAATAATAATAATCATACAGACATTCCTTATTGCTCGCAAGAGAAAGGAAAACAACAACAACAACAACAACATGCATTCATAGAGTACAAAGTCATCGTTTAAAACAGTACACATCATTAAGACCTGACGTAGGCCTGAGGAAACGCTCCCTTAATCAGCACACGCACAGCGGTGAAGGCGTGATAAAGGGAGGACAAGGAGGAAGATGCGATGAGAATGTGATCAGCTGAACCGTCGATGCATTTAAAAGCAAAAATAATAATAATGCCTTCATGTCCGAGTGAAAAGATGAAAAACACGTTCACCGTGTTATGCCCTGAAACTGCGTTCAAGTAAACACACCTTACTTCATGGGAACAATATGGAAAGTAAAAGCGTGAGGAAAACCTACACGTTGGAATTCAATGAATAGTCTGATCTCATGCTAATTTTACACGCTGAAAAAGTCACCTGACTCACCCTGACCCTTATCTCATAACTGTTATATATAAGGCCCCCATGTGACCTGTTTTTTTCTTTTTTCTATACAAAAATTAGTATGAACACAAATTAATATACTGTGACCATGAGATAATAATACTGTG
>JAQMYJ010000008.1:3448450-3488105 GCA_030014305.1 Clarias laeviceps
GACATGAGATAATAATACTGTGGACATGAGATAATAATACTGTGGACATGAGATAATAATACTGTGGACATGAGATAATAATACTGTGGACATGAGATAGCTACTGAACTGTTGACATTGTGGGGAAAAAATATTCTAAGGATAACATGTTGTAGCCATGACTTACTAAGGTGTGGGAATGAGATACTACACTGTGTCCACGACTTGCTAAGATGTGGGAATGAGATATTATTTTGTGGCCCTGGCTTACTAGGCATGATAGTGAGATACTATGTTGTGGTCACGACTTACTATGTTGTGGTCACGACTTACTAAGACATGGGAATGAGATACTATACTGTGTCCACATCTTACTATGGCGTGGGAATGAGACATTATTTTGTGGCCCTGGCTTACTAGGCATGATGGTGAGATACTATGTTGTGGTCACGACTTACTAAGACGTGGGAATGAGATACTATGTTGTGGTCACGACTTAATAAGACATGGGAATGAGATACTATGCTGTGGTCACGACTTACTAAGGTGTGGGTATGAGATACTATGTTGTAGCCACGACTTACTAAGGCTTGGGTGTGAGATACTATGTTGTGGCCATGCCTTCCTTAAGTGTGGGAATGAGATACTATGTTGTGGAAACGACTTACTACGGCATGGGAATGAGATACAATGTTGTGGCCACAATTTACTAAGGCGTGGGAATGAGATTCTATACTGAGTCTGCGACTTACTAAGGCATGGGAATGAGATACCATGTTGTGGCCATGACTTGCTAAGGCTTGGAAGTGAGATACTATGTTGTGGCCATGCCTTACTTAAGTGTGGCAATGAGGTACTATGTTGTGGAAACGACTTACTACGTCATGGGAATGAGATACGATGTTGTTGCCACGACTTATTAAGTGTGGGAATAAGATACTATACTGTGTCTGCGACTTCCTAAGGTGTGGGAATAAGATATCATGTTGTGGTCACGACTTACTAAGGTGTGGGAATAATTGTGGGAAAAATGGAATAATTTTCCCCAATGTCACCAGAGGAACACATTAAGACCACAAGATAACTATTTGAGATCATGAGATAGTATGCTAACATCACAAAATCATACTGTAATGACTGCAAGTTAATAAATAAATGGTTTTAAGATAATTTACTGAAGATACAAGATATATAATATATTAAGGTCACAAGATAATGAATTCAGACCATGAAAAAGTATACTGAGGCCTCAAAATCATACAGTCTATCCAGAGCATGAGCCCGTACATAAACAGTAACAAGATAATGTATAATGTCAACAAGATAAACTACTGAAGATAGAAGATAATCTGTGAAGGCAATGAAATACACTGTTGAGTGTATCAGATAATAAATTAAGGCTACAAAATCATAAGATAATATTTCTAGTATTTTAAAATATTGAGGCCACAAAGTCAGACACAGCAAGGCCATGTGATTTGAGTTTTTTTGAGTTTAAGTTAATATCTTTGGCCTCACACTTTCAGGGTCAACAATTCGATTCCCACCTTGGGTCTGTGTTGTTTTTGCATGTTCTCCCTGTTCTTGATGGGTTTCCTCTCATAGTAGAAAAGACACACAGATTAGAATAGTTGGTGTTCCCAAATTGCCTGTAGTGTCGTCTTCTTCTTTCGATTGCTCCTGTTAGGGGTAGCCATAGCAGACCATTTGTCTCCATCTAACATCCAAATTGCCTGTAGTGTGTGAGGGTGCACGTGCCCTACAATGGATTGGCACCCTGCCTTGTGCCCGAATTTATTTTTATTATCTTGCAGCCCTAATATATTTCTTGTACTGTATCTACACTACAATATGTTGTTGCCTTTTATTATCTTATGGTCTCAATTTAACAATACGTCTTGTGGCCTGGATGTATAAAATTTTGAAACCTTAATGTATTATTCAGTATACTGTACATGTTATCTTGTGGTCTTATTTTATAGCCTCAATGTTATATATTTTCAACGAATGAGCCAGATGTGTGAACAAGGAAGATGTGCGACTTTCAGTTTAGTTTTCAAAGCGACCAGTTCCACGAAGAATCATAAATTAATGTTGAATATTTTGCAGCATTTGTAATATTTTTGGGTGGCTGGAACGGATTATCTGCATTTACATTATTTCCTGTATGAAAACAAGTTTCACAATACGAAATTTCGCCTCAAGAACTCCGAAACAGATTAAATTTGTATGCCTTGGTACCACTGTACTGTGGCGACAAGGCCATAAGATCATATATTTGGCACATTATTATTGGATATGGCACGGTGGTGTAGTGGTTAACACTGTGGCGTCGCAACTCCAGGGTTAAGGGTTCAAGTCCCGCCTTGGATCTGTGGTTGGTGGAGTTTGCATGTTCTCCCCGTGCTTGGTGGGTTTCCTCCCACAGTGCTAAGACATGCAGATTAGACTAATTGTTGTTTATAAATTGCCCGTGGTGTGTGAGTGCGTGCTTGTGCCCTACGATGGACTGGCACCATGGTATTCCTACCTAGTGCCCCGAGTCCCTTGGGATAGGCTCCAGGCCTCCCACGACCCTGTACAGTATAAGTGGTATTTGTGATTGCAAAATAAAGTTTGAACATTTGAACATGAGTCAGCAACATAAGCATAGAATGTGTGATATTATGACACTTTTTACTACTGTGGTATTACCCCATGCCTCCTTATGCAAACTCTCCATTTTGTTTTGCCTGGTTCCTGCCAAAAAAAAACATCTAGAGACATGCATTAACGGGTATTACGACAGGCCTCATTTATGGTCATGGTTTTGTTATCTTTTAGACACAAAACAGTAAATTGCACCCATGAAATGTGTATATAATAATTATATATAAAATCCTGTGGCCTGAATGTCATAATCATCCCACTGGGGCTACTGGTTACGTAGCTTGTGGCCTTGAAATAATATCTCACAGCCTCCATACATGTATGCTATCTCATGGCCACTTCTTATAAACCAATAATCCCCATAAAGACATCACACTCTGCATGTCAACCTCAGCTAATAATTATAACCATGTGCATAAAACATGGCAAATAAACAAGATATTGCATTTCTGTTGATCTCTTTAAAATATGCGCAAACCTCAGATTCATACACATTACTTTCTGCAGTGATTTCTATTTCTTTAATGTTTTTGGCTTGTCCTAGCACTGAGTGTGTGTTCGAGTGAGGGGGAAAAGAGACAAGACATGATCGAGGCAGGCACCGTCAAATTAAAATAAGTGGGCACACACATACATGCTCTACCCCCCCCCCCCCCCACACACACACACACCAGGCAGGTATGAATGTAAAATTGTACAAATCGTCCTTCTCTCTCTCTCTCTCTCTCTATATATATATATATATATAAAGCAATGGTTTGAAATACAAAAATAATATTCATAATATAACAAATAGTATATGTTTCAATAGAACAGTGGATGATGAAGGTTTGTTGCAGGATCACAATTAAAGTGAGCGCTATTGACGGTTCCTGTACATTCGTTCCCACGGAGGAGGGGAAAAAATAAAATGGGTGGAGAAATTTTCTAAGCCAGCATTGCAGGGGAGGATTTCGTTAACAATGTAGAGACAGGCTTAGATCTGGCATCAAAATGTCTGCAAGTACACACACACACACACACACACACACACACACACACACGAACACTCTCTCTTTCTCTTTTATCACTTTCAGCATTAAGTCTTTATTTTTCTTCTCCTACTGACCGCTTGTCAGTCCAGCATCCAGTCAACGTTCCCTCCTTTTTTTATTTTGGCGGGAAAGGGAAGATCAGCATCCAAGAGACAGAGCAGGCAGATAAAAAGGGAAAAAAGGAGAAAAGAGAAAGAACAAAAAGGAGAAAAGAAAGACAGAAAGAAAACAAGGAGGAAATAAAAAAAGGGAACGTAAAAACTTACTGCATTCAAACTATAGGAATTACAGTAACTGGATGGATGAGAATAAAAATGAAATGATCTTGATGATGATGATGATGGACAGCAGAATAAAGAGAACTTCAGTCTTTTTGTTTTTCCTTTGAGTTCAGTTCCTCAGCACCCAGCTTGACTTCTTGTCTTGATATGTCTTGATATTTATGATCAAGTAATGTAGGAAGGAGGAGATTGTAGAGTACGACGTTCCCTTCATGCACTAGGATAGAAAAATGGTGGAGCGTCCTGAAGCGGTGCAGAAGGTCACATGCCCTGGATAAAATGACCAACTTTTTTACAATGTTTTCACAACCCTTTGCACCCAACCCGCTGGTCACGCAGTAGTGATTAAATAGTAATGATGCTGAATAGCAAATTTACACTGACTCAATGTCCTGGTCCTGCCCATCCAGAGACACCCAGCCGGTCCGTATTGCAGTTTCCCGAAGCCTGGTACAAAAATAGAGCACTTCTTACTGTATATGTGCATTTCCTTTTTTTTCTTTTTTTTTCCTCCTTGCGCTTGCTGATGGGTTGAATTGCACCTCCTCGAATGATAATAACCATATATATTTAAAAAAATAATAACCTGGCCGTAAGTTACATGCTGATGAGATGATAAACGTGTCCTCATTATGTTCATGTACCAGTTTTGTGTTTAACCCAAAGAAAATTAATAATTTTACTGCCAAAAAAAAAACAAAAAAAACACTTGGATCATCATTTCTTTTGAATATTTCAAGGCAAATCTTATGGATAGTCATTTCCTTGGTGATTTATTTAATTATACTTGCATGCATTAGAGTTTCCTAAGTACAAAGACGGCATCTGTGAAGCTTGGCTATCTGATGAGGTAAAACCTTATGCTCTCGTTGTGCGTCTAATGCACACAGGATCTACAATTCCATCAATCAGGTGGGAGGAAAGCCGTCTACTCTTAGTACTCACTAATTGATTTCAGCATAGAAATAACGTTACTGTTTGTTCTGAAGCCAGGATTTATAGCAAAAGCTTCAATATTGCTGATTTAGCCTGTACTTTTGTCTTAGGAATTGCGACTTTAAGCTTTGTGAAGTTTCTTCAGCATTTAAAGCTTTGGGATCTCCCCCCTCCAACCCCCTGTATCCCTTCCCTGGTGAAAAGCGTGAACTTTAATCCCCTGCTACATTGCGAACAGTTATTATCATCGTTAGCTTCATGGTGCATTTGCTTGCAGTGTCTCTATTTTGGTGCATGTTTTTATTAATTTTTTTATTTTGGTTGCTTGTTCTTGTCTTTGTCGCTTGCCCTCCACGTTTGTGCTACAAAATGGACGGGATCGGAGAACGGCAGCGGCGGAGAGGTCCGGGAGAGTCGTAGGGTTCGTAGGGGGCACTGTTGATAGGAGTGATGGGGGTCAAACGCAGAGGTGCGCCCGTCATCCCAGAAATGTTGTTCAGGCTCCGGGACTTTTCGTAGCCAGCAGCTGGAGCAAGTCGTGGGGCGAGTGGACAATGAAAATGTTTGATTTTTGTTGTTGTTTCACAAGTTAAGTGTAATGAAAATGAAATAAAAAGTTAAGCCATAAGAGAAAAGTGGAATTTTTTTAATTGCCAAAGCAATAATGATATGATAAAAAGAAAAAGAAAAATGGGGGGGGAGGGGAGTCCAAATGAATCATGTGCATATGAAACACAAAGGCAGACAGACAGATAGACAGACAGACAGACAGACAGACAGACACAGACAGAGACAAGGACAAAACAGGAAAATGCGAGTTATGAAATATGTCATCAAATTATCTTCTTTTGCTTTTTAAAAAATGCTACAGCAATGATTTGTTTTGAAAAAAAATAAAAGCACTCCCAGCCGCACACACTGGCGATGGAGGTCGGGCACAGGTGGAGCAGGTGGATGAAGCACCTGATGTGTAACTCGGATACGTGAGTCGTGAGCTCAAGAAAAGGGAGGGGAAAAAAATCACAAGTGCGAGTTTGGCATCCAGGTGTTTGATCCAGTCTCGGACAGGGACGCTCCGCATTCTATACATCCGCAAGGGGACAGACAGACAGACAGACAGACAGACAGACAGACGGACAGGCAGACGGCAGCCTGGGAGCTCTGTGTGCAAAGCTCTAAGGCTGAAGTCTCGTCCGGTGCTCTGGACCCTGTGAAGCTCTCGTGAGCTCAAACATGTAGGCAGATTTACAAATATAAGGTGTTGCTTATATTAGAGTACAGCAAACAACAGTGCAACATGGTGATAGCGTAGATAACTGTGCATGTGTGTGTGTGTGTGTGTGTGTGTGTAACAGGAATGAGCTTCACGTGGTCCAAAAAGCATGTTAGAGCTTTCCTTCCGCATCCGTTTCCATCCTTGTGCTAACATCACCGTGGTTTCTCAGCTTGGTTTTTCTCCAGTCAAAAGTTTGGAATACCTTTCATTTTAGTAACTGTGCATTTTTATTTCATTTTAATTCTCTGAAATGATTTAAAAACACATCAGTCTATAAAAAATTGAGAGTATTCATATATAGGGCATTGAGAAACTGGAACAGATTTCAGGATTGGATAAAGGTTAGATCTTGCTCACTAATTAACTAATTGTTCACTTCTAGCCCACTTTGTCAGAACAGAACAGACCGAACGCAACAGCATCCTTTACACATATCCATGTATCTCACGTCTTTTGTAAACAGAATTCTTAAGCATCTCTTGATTGCTGTTGCGTTACATTTGTTTCATTTTCTTTCTGAAAAAAATGCATGGCCCTGAAAAACAGTCAAAGCAGTCCAAGTGTTTTTTTTTTGTTTGTTTGTTTGTTTTTTGGAGGAGTTATTTATTTAGTATTAAAAGTTGTTTTGAAATCACATCTGGAACATACTTTTATCCGTCCATCTATTATACACGGCCAAAAAAGAAGGTCGCACAATCTACTATTTCATTGGACAACTTCTTGCTTCGTGGCATCGTTTTGCCAGACCAAATGAAGCAACTCCAGATCATAACACTGCCCCCAAAAGCTGGTATGGTGGCCACTAGGCACTGGAAAAATGTCATGTGGTCTGATAAGTCCAGATTTACCCTGATGAAGTGATACACCCATCACTCTGGAACAGGGTAAATCTGGACTCATCAGATCAGACGACAGTTGTTCCACTGTCCATTCCTTATGCTCCCTAGCAAACCGAATCAATTCTTAAGGATACACAGCTGTTTAGTCCCAATCCCTTTGCATTGTGCTTGTGGAAATTCTCTTACTTTCACTGTTATACTATCGCTGTGCGTTCCTTTTTCTTCTTCTTTGTTTGTTTGTTTTACGACTTGATTTTACTAAGTGTTAGTTGTTTTCTTTGCTTGATGCAGGACCATAATTTGACCCGTCTGAAACATCTTTGCCATGACCACAGGATATGTCTTCTGACATGGTTGTTTAACAAATGAGAAGCTCCTCAATGTATCAGTTAGGGTTAAATGACGTGTTGCCGGCCAAGCCATATTAATCACTGCTGTTATTATCCCATCTTCATGGAAGCCTCTGAATTATTTCTTTTGTTGAATCCTGGTGGTGACGTTTTTTAATTTTTGGCTGGACAGTGTACAGTATATAATTCATATACTGTGTGTATGGGGGTGGAGCCTATCCCAGGCTATATACATTATTTGAGTCTGGTTAGTGTCTTTATTTTATTTTGCAGGTTGCAATGTTTAATTTTTTTCAAAAATATTTTGGAAAAGGCTTTATTAATTAATTCCACTCTAAAAAATTAGTAAAAACACATCCAGTGTTCCAAATCTTTTGACTGGCAGAGGGTATCATAAAGCAAGCTGGAATAAAAAATTAAATAAAAAGATTTTTAATGATTGTTTTTTTTTTCATGTCATGTAAGAATTCACATGATTTCTCTTTACTTTTTTAGTTGGAGCACAGAAAGTAGCCTGCTTTATGCTATATACTGTAGATTCTGTATATCTGACTGTAATACTCAAGCAGACACACATGTTCTGTGTGTAATATTTCTGCCCCACACACACTGATGGGTTCATTTGGAAAATGGATGAGGAAGGAAAGCCAGCAATATTACATCATCAACACTTCATTCTGTACACAACAGGACTCCCTCCACACTGACACACAACCACAGTGAGCACTTTTCTATTTATAAAAGATTTTTTTTTTTTCCAAGGTGGATGTTACGGAGGAGGAATAGTGATCTGGTTAGGAAGAAAGTCTGTGGTGTCGGTTCGTCTGCTGTCTTTACTTCAGTCCCTGGTGTGATCCCGGTCTGTGCTGAGGTATGCAGGAATCAGTGTGTATATGAGTGAGTGAGTGTGTGCATATGTGTGTGCATATGTGTGTGTGTGTGTGTGTGTGCAAGTATAAGTCTGAGACTGTAGTTTTCCGCACTAACGACAATCACTCAGCCTCTTATAATAAAGACCAAATCAGCAACACAGCAGCAAAGCATGCTGGGTAGCAGAAGCCAGACTGTTCCTCAGCCCTGAGCAGCTAAACCCTGAAGGTTATCGTCCTGCCACTTTAACGTCTTTATTTATACAGATTACGCTACATTATGAGATAACGTTTCAATTTCAGTGGAAGAATGTGCTCTCATAGGAAAAGAGCAAACAGGGATGTGGTGTGATGCAGCCAAGTTACAGTACCAAACTGTATTTATTTATTTAAGAATGACAAATCTTTTATTTAATGTAATATAATATGCCTGAAACCAGTCAGTTCCTGTTCTCACTTATATTACAGCAGCTATAAATAGTCGTCCCTCAGCAGCCTCTCCTTTCTCTCTCTCTCTCTCTCAAAGTCAATAAGAAGAAAAAAAAGAAAACCATAACATAATTTGTCATGTTACACTTACTTTTTTGCACAATGATTAGCTTAGATTAGTTCAGCAGTGCTGTGGTATAATACAAAGGTGTTCAAGTCAAACCGGGACTTCTGGTGACTGAAAGCGATTGACATTTGCAGAAAGCGCGGTACGGCGATGAGACTTTTGGGCGGAGTAAAACATTTGAATAGCGCAAATGTTATAAAGTCACTGCCAATCTTTAAGCGATGGCTAAAATCGATTTCTTAGATTTTTGGGTTAGACGCCTCATCACGGCCCCGTCACAAACAAAAAAACCCTTTCCAAAAGTGTCTGACTGATGACACAGTGTAAGGATCTATACAATGATGGAAACTCTGCATAAGGGGGTCTGATAAATGCCGAAATGTAAATAAATAAATCTGTACGTATGAATGACGATCCAGGCCGAAGTGGCTCGGAGTAAAACGCCTGAACTTTAAAAATCGATGGATAACTTGTCGCCAATTTGAGGAAGAGACACATCTGTCTGTGTGAACTGTACACACAATCATTCATCAACACCACTTGCACGTTACAGGAACTCGGCTGGGCGTTATCGCCACATCCCCCGTACAGTCCTGACCTCGCTCCAAGACATGTCCACATGTCTGGGTAAACATTCAAGGAGTTCCTGGGAGGCCAGAATTTTAGGTGTGAAGCACAGGAATATACAGAGGAATAAAGGGAGAATAATCTTGTTCTGTTATTCTGCACAATCAAAAGTCCCGGTTTGACTCGAACACACCTCGTATGAATTACAACTGCTGTTAAAGCGTGATCTCCTTAACCTTATATCTCACATAACATTAACGTTCTCACATTCGTTTAAAACAAACGGACTGTTTTTCCTGTTTTTTTTTTTTTTTAAGTCTTTGTTGTCTGACTTTCTACGGTTACTGGACGATATGTCTTTCTGTTTTTTTTCTGCAAGGTGTCAAGGATTTAATCTGGCATAAATATAACAGAAGAAGAAGAAGAAGAAGAAGAAAGAGATAAAGTGTATTTTTTTCCATCTTTAAGAAAATTCAGTTCATTGGACCCACATGGGAACAATATTTGCATTTCTGCATTTCAGTTCTTTCTAATTAAGCAGTGATCTCAGAAGCGTATACTTTATCTCACACTTGTTAAACAGGAAGAGCCTGCTGGAGGATCCTTACAGCTCACGCTGAACTTCCTTCCTCGAGACTCGTCACCTCAATTAATATTTATTTGTTACATTTACTCCCACATGAGGGAAATGATCAGATAACGTGTTCACATGGTGAGTATTTCCCTGTTGCGCGGATGATCGGCGGTTTACACCACCCTCTCAGGTGGACGCTCCTGACGCAGGTGTTCACGCGGTGCAGTTTTATTCTCAGTGGCCTATTATTCTGATTATTAGCGCACACTCTGCCTGTCTGTCTCATTTCATTCTCTGTCTCTCTCTTTCTTTTACCTCTTTCGGAAATTAGTGAGTAAGTGAAGCCTGAGGTCACATGACTAGCCCCAGGAGCACCATACAGAAAAAAAGCACTACTCCACTTTCACCACTGGAAAATCCGATCCCTGACTCTAAAACCGAATTTTCCACCTAACCAAGCAGAATGACCGTCGAGGGCACATCGCGCACAGAGCATGTCCCAGTTTCCAGCTGGACCGGAGGTGGAGGATGGAGCGACTAGCCCACTTCTTTGGGTTTCATTTTTAAAGTCCTGCTAATGTACTTTACTCAGGAAGTGGCATTCAAACACACACAACATTTACATGTTTGGTGAGAGTTACAGTATGGATGAAGAATCGCGACTGCGTTTAGTTGCATCTACAGTAAGTCGTCGCACCGTGATGTGTCGCTGCTGAATTCCGCTTAAACGTCGATTTTAACGATTTAAACCAAAAGCAGAGCAGACGTCTGTATCGATTAGCTCAGGATTTAAAGCTTATAGCTAAGCTCTGTCATGCAAGCAGCTTACATTAACATACAGCCAGCTGCGAGTGTGTGCGAGTGTGTGCGTGTGTGTGTAGTGTGTACGTACCTCAGGTCAGACCTTAGTAACACTACGGACACTGTAGCGCCGGCCTGAGGGTGGGATGGGAGATGAGTAAACTGAGGGCGAAATATTACACCTGCTACATGTTAGTCGATTCAGTCGTAAAAAAAAATATTTTATAATAATAATAATAATAATAATAATAATTAACAGCCAATCTGAGGTGTACTGTAGGTCAGATTTAAATATTAACAACAGCTTCAAATGATGTTGCGCAGACTAATTCAGCAGGGTCGTAACAATGTTGTGGCAACGTTAATTCGACAACCTCACAGCGACGGGGATACCGTGGGGATCAGGTCAGTTATGACATTTAGAATTAGTTTAATAAAAAGACGTAGGAACAACACTGACCACGTGACGCTGGGATAACGTTTACCAATCCACCCTGACACGATTTCAAAACTCTGCAGTTTGGACGATGTGTGATGTGTTCAGCGGCCTAAAGGATATAAATAAAGGTTGATAATCTGCTGATTTCAGGTTACATCTACAACATAGTGTTAGGTTTGTTCTTTCAGCGTTATCTTAACGCTGTTTTATTAAAGTCATCCTCAGTTTTAAAGACAGCGGTAGCAGAATGGGTTTTTTTTTTGGATGAATGATGTTGCAAACGAATTACAACTATTCGGCAACGTCATCCAGCGTTACTGAACATTATGCTGCTGTGATGCTGTGATGGAATGATTTCCATTATTCATTATTCTATATTTTTCAGCTTCCGCAGTCAAAACACCTTTTCTGTCAATTTCTTAAAATCTAAATTAGATAGTTTTCCTGTTTCCTGTAAGAAATTGAGCTAGCCGAAGGAAAAAGGGCCTGGTTTTACAAGAATACCAATTTATGCCTGTTTATTTAAATTCTGTCATAAATGATTCATGCTTTGGCACTTAATTATTTCTATGAAACTGTAAGAGTACAATAATAGTACAGTTTTTCCTTTTTTTTGACTGTAAATTAAAAACGAACCGAAATGAAAACAAACTATGCACTCTTAAGATAAAGAAACAGCTAAACAAATAAACAGATCAAATAAGAACACTAAGTCCCAGTTTGACTTGAACGCCCTGGTTTGACTACGAGTTACCTTAATTTTTTTTTAACCAGTACAGTCAGGACAATCTGATAATTTATACATATTTTTTCCACATATTTCATACTTATTTCATACTTAATCCCTAATAAGCGTTATACAGATAAATATGAACAAAATTTTTGGGCCTAATATTTTATATTCCTAAATAAATTAAGAACATATTGTTAATTTATGTTCTTAAAGATTTTATATTTAATGATTTTTTTTTAATACAATTTATTTATATATTTAGTTTTTAGATTCCATTCTATTTTTATATCTATCTTTCTAAATTCATTCGGGGAGAGAAAAAAAAATTATATATATATATATATATATATATATATATATATATATATATATAAACCATACAAAATTTTTTCCCTTAATTTCTAAAACTTTTATAATGTATAACCCTGAATATAAGTATAATTTATATAAACATTTTCAAACGCTGATATTTATTTTTAAAAAATGTTTTTTTTACATTCCATAATAATAAGAGTTTGTTAAACATTTTTACGACTGAATCCAGGTTAATATTTACGATATCCAAAACCGGATATTTCTCCATCAGAAGAGAGGAGATGTACATGTGCATGTCATGATCCTCACAAACCAACAGAAGAAACATCTCTACAAATCCATTACACACACATTTAGCACTCAAACACAATGACGTGGATTATGACAATATACAAGAGTGAGACACACAGTTCAATGTTACACACTTGAAATAAAAAAAACAACAACAACAAAGGAACAATATGCAGTAGAAAACAAAAAAACATGTATGCGGAGATCATACATGAGGGAAGCAGTGTGTGGTCATGAGAGGAGTGTACAATAGCCCTGTTCTCTCCCTCTCTCTCACACACACACACACACACACACACACACACACACAAACATGCCGGCTCCCCAAAATGTTTTCTACATTAGCAGAAATCAAACAAATGACACCTTTTACGCATCCTTGACTTCAACCTCTGACCCCTTACATTAATCTAGGTAAAGAATGAAGCACTCAGGAGTATGCTGTTACGGGAAAATAATCAACGACAGTGTGGTGTTAGGCGGCCTGCGGTTAGACGCGAAGCGAAGTCTAATTATTTATGATGATATATGATGTAATATAACTGCATGCAGAGCTACATTTGGTGTCATGGAACAGTTACGCAAACAAGTCCCTTACAGGTGGCGCTATTACAGGGCTGTTACACATAACAATAATAATAATAATAATAATAGTACAATAGTACAAGGCAAACTTTTTAGATGCCTTGTATAATGAAAAATTATTATTATTTTTTTTTTGCATAGGTACCTAAATTAATACTGCACCTTTAACACTGAACTAGTAAAAAAAATAAAGCTGCAGTTTATCTGGTGCCACAAGTCACAGCATTATACTGGTGAGCGGAAATATTGATCTGTGAGGGTTCTGTAAGAAGCCTAACCTCAATAAATACCCGGGGCAGTTTAGGGCTGACCACAGTGACCTGAGTCGATCAGTAATGGCTGCATGTGTAATGATTGATCAAGGGTTTGGCCAAAAAGATTATAATGAAAAGATCTTATGCATTACTGTTGGATCTTGCTGCTCTCTTCTCTGGTAACGACTATGATTTAGAAGTTGGGCTTTGAATAACGGCACGGAAAAATCAATGCTGAGTTATCAAAAGGACTGCAAGGAGAAACTAGAGAGATAGAGAGCGAGAAAAGAGAGAGAGAGAGAGACTGCAGTGCTGACGTGCTGCGCCGCTCCGGCAGAGGGGATGGAGTACGGTGTGCCCGGGTCACACCGCAGTCAGGAGCGAGAGCAGAAACTGAAGGGGCTTTTTGCAATCAGAGTAAAAACGATGCGCTGGCTTACAATACTGAAACTCTGGATGTGCTTGAACGGCAATGATCAACACGTCACCGCAAATAATAAACATTTACAGCCATATAAAAAAAAAAGCAAGAGGAGAAACCATATAATAATAATAACAATAATAATAATAATAATAATAATAATAGTCACAGTGCATCTTGGGAGCATGACTGGATGTCTGGATGTCAGGGTCTCAAATTGAAAACTAACAACGCTGCCTGAACCGCAGCCATCTTGTCTATGAGTTCATGTGTGTAAAGCTTCATAATTCCACACTCTTATGTGTATTTTTCCCCCTCGCGTATCCCCATATCGTCCTGCTCAGTCCCAGAATGCGCTCTTCCACTGTTTCCATGGCAACAGTGGGTAAGAAGGAGTGTCAGTGGGAGATTGTGGGGGGCGTGGGGGGGGGGGGGAGTGGGAATGGGAAAGGAGGAAAAGATGCAGGAATGAAGTCCAATATCAAAAAGAACAAAAAAAACATCAAGACTTAAACAGGGTGGAAAGAAGAACACAACATATTTATGATTTATAGAATACACACAGTACTTGGTAGAAGTTTGGAAGCATTGATAAGCATTGATAAGTGATACACTTAGTAAAAATGTGTATTTCTAAAATTTGTAAAGAAAATAGGCTGCAATATTTTAACTGTTTGAGTTAATGTCTGTACTCGGACACAACAAGAAGTCGTTTTCAGAATCAGCTTTCCGCCACAGTTAAATTGGTGAACAAAGGGTAAAATTCATGTCTCCGAGGTTCCCAGATTTGTAATTTTTTTTTGTAAAATCGTTGAAGAGGTTTTAATAATATCCAAACTGAAGACTGTCAATTCAAGCACTTGCCTTTAAGCATAAAAACAATCATGGGATAGAAAATGTGGACTGATCTATCCACAGTGGGGACACGACCACTGCAACCACAGTGGTCGGGTCTGGGGCTTTGGCTGCGAATGAAACCGAGAAGCCTACTGCTGAGCCACCGATGCCCTGAGTAACACTGTCGAGTGCTAAATGATCGCAGCAAGATAACTGGGTCAGAGCAACTCTGAAGCAGCAAAGCTTGTGGGGTGATCACTGGTGCGTTCTTACTGACCAGGGACAAATCACAACCCAGCACCAAAGTTTTGATCGACAAAGCCTCATCAATGTGCAAGGGCAAGAAATGCTGTCCTACCTGACAGAATGGCTAGTACTGCAAAAGTATCTGCAGGTAAACCCTGGTTCTGGGAATTCATGCACTTTATTTCACATTTCCATTAACATTATTGCAGACAAGGTATTCCCTTGCAACTGCATTTGTTTGTGAACGGGAACGGTTTGATTTTAAGCTCCCCAGGTCTCAATCCAATCAAGCATCTGTGGGACGTGCTGGACAAACAAGCCTGATCCATGGAGGCCTCGCCTCACAACTCACGGGACTTATAGGATCACATACTAACGTCTTGGTGCCAGACACCACACACGTCTTGGCAAGTTAGAGCTGTTTTAGTGGCAAAATAGGAGACCAGCCTTGTACAAGACAGGAGGTTTAAATGTTTAAAGTGCAGACCTGAAAAACTCCAACAGATTTTAATGTCTCCATGCTGTCACCCCAGCGGGTTCAACTGATCAGCTCCTTACCAGCCTTTCCTCAGTTGAACTGGGGGTTCTTGAGCAGAAGCCAGCCCTAAAAAGTGCAGGTTCCATAGAACCAGGTTCAGGAACCTGTTTGCCAAACCTACTTCCCTCTCAGACAACTTCTGAAAACCACTCAGTTGCACTAGTTATGAATTGAACGTTTTTATCCGATGTAGCCTACTGTAGTAAGGATCGTGTTATTAAGCACTTAATGACCCATGGAGCAGAAGTGTCACCTCGCTTGCTTCTCCTGGCCTGATTATACAGCCTTGCGCTTTGCTGGCTGATAAACATCCGTCTGTTCGTTTGCAACATCTGGAACTCATTAAACTCAGTGTATATAATCTCTGCTTGGTGCTATTATCCTCGTTAAGTCTTTTTTTTATTATCAGAACCTGTTCCTCATATTGTAACTACACATTTGGATTGAGGAACTGCCCACCAGGTGCTGGGTACAAATAATCTAAAGTGAGTCGTGGTGGTTTCATACCTTGCGCTCATACACTGTGCTTATTATCGTTGTGTTTATTTTAATAGGCTGCTAAAAAAGAATGGAGTAGTCCTTCCTTTACAGTCAGACATGTGGCCTGACTTTGTTTGTTTTGATTGATCCAATTAAATTAAATCATGACCTGGAGGACCTCTTTTCTGGAGACTTAAGGCACGAGGCGGGGTACACCCTGGATGGTTCCAATCCATCGCAGGGCACAACACATACACACACTACGGACAATTTGGGAACGCCAAATTAGTCTAATCTGCAGGTCTTTGGATAGCGGGAGGAAACCGGAGTACCCAGAGGAAACCCACCACGCACGGGGAGAATATGCAAACTCCATGCACACAAAGACGGGAATCGAGCCTGGCCGGGAATCGAACCCGGACTCCGGAGGTGCAAGGCGACAGTGATAACCACTACACCACCGTACCGCCTTCACCCATAAACAATAGGGCTCAAATGCTGAAACGTATAAAATAACATATCTTCTATTTATTTTGGCTCAAATCCTACACCAAAATCTAGACTTAGCTTTAAAGGCAACTTGAAACATACATTAAAAATCTATTCTTTCTCAGATTTACAGAACGCTGGCTGCCATATATACATCAAGAATTTAAAGGAGTTCACCAAATATTAGTTTGAAAAAATACTTATTGTACCTTTAATTGTTGTACTGACATTAATTAAAAGATGAACAGTTATCGCTTGCTTCCGTACTTTTGTTCTGTTTTGTGTGTAAATCTCACAAAACAGTTATAGATAGGTACAGTAAGTCCTCAACATACAAACAAGTTCCATTCCGAAAGCTTGTTCGCAAGTCCAATTTGTTCGTAAGTCCAACAAACAATGTCTAGGTACTAACACAATGGGCTAAGCTTGGTGCTTCTTAGCAGTACCAGTTTCATCACCGAATGCCTTCATCACCGAATTCAGGAATGCACGAATACCTGTTCATATCTGTGAAAGTTCATAACTTGAATCTTTGTATGTAGGGGACTTACTGTAAGAGGCTCAGATTATCCAATCTGTTATTATTAACTCTGGGTTGTTGTTGTTTTTTTTGCTTAAATCCTGCATTAAAATCTCCTCCTAACCTAAATTTTTAATTGTTTAATTGTTTTTATAACACTGGCAACCATGGAGACTGGAGACATCAGGAATATCAAGGACATCCCCAAATATATATATTTTTAAAGACAAAAAAATGCTTATTGCACATTTAATAGTATTGACAATTTAGACAGATTAACAATAAGTGCTTGCTTCCATACTTTTGGCCCGTATTGTGTGTGAGTATCTCAAACACACATCAGTAGCACAATATCTTTAAAATAATAATAATAATAATAATTTTAACGAAAGAGGCAAATGAAAGCCAAACTCATCTCAACCTTTGACGGTTTGCTCTTTTGCCAACAGAGGGCGACGTGTAATATGGCACGTACAGTATATAAGGAAATTATGAGTGTGCACTCTGACCTGATTCATACTGTGTGTGTGTGTGTGTGTGTGTGTGTGTGGTTAAATTTCAGTATGATTCACACCATCCTGACTGTAAACTTACCTGCTCTGTGAGTATATTAGCCTGCATGAACACGTATGTGTGTGTATACAGTATATGTGTGTGTGTGTCAATCGATTTACATGTGCACTTGCAGTATAGAGCTCTGACCTTATTGAAGTCCGTCTGTACAGTTGTCACTTTATACAACAGTCCGTAATTGTCGTTGACATCCCTGTGTTTGTATGTGTGTGTGTGTGTGTGTGTGTGTGATTCTGAGGGGCTCGTAAAAGGAAGTGCAGGATGACGGGTCACTGTGAGAGCGCATGAGGAGGAGGAGGAGGAGGAGGAGGAAGAGGCCACAGCAACACCAAACAATCCATTGTGTGCACACACACACACACACACACACGCACACACACATGTAAGGGACACACAGACAAACACGGACATGGACAGTGTAACGGTGTAGCAACAAGAGCTGACATACAAACGCATGACACGACACAACCTGAGGAGAAGGGAAAACAACGACAGCGCGTCAGAAAAAACAACGCAGCCTGGACACACTCGTCAGAGAGCCCCTGACCCCCTCCCGCACCCGCCCCCAACACACACACACACACACACACACACACACACACACAATGCACAGGCTGAAGGATATAAACAATAACAGAGCTTAGAGAACAGAATAAACCCTCAGCCACACACACACACACACTCAGGTGAGGTATGAGCGATATACATGAAGTGGCCTTCGGTCATTCTATTACGTCAGCGTTTCTATAGTAACAAGGAGACGACTAGGTAACGTCTATGGAAGGAGTCTCCAGTGTCAGCACTTTCTTAAAGCGTCTTTTATATCAAAGGAAAGTCTTCACAACAAGATAATGTTTGTTTTAAAATAGAGAGGAAAAAGAGAGGACGTTAAAGGAACAGCTGTTTATATCTGCTATAGCGTAAGGAGTAATGAAGGGATTCACTGCAAAATGAGATAAATGCCGTTTTTGGACTTTTACTCAATCTGAGGACTTCAGGCACACAAGGTTGTCTAGAACGAAACTTTTCATTTGAAACCAGAAACAGATCCTTCTTTAGAAGCTTTAAAGATGTTTATACTTGGAAAAATGCAACGGCCTTACACAGCAAAATGCAACACATCCATAAAGATCCATTACTTTCTGTAGCATGATCAGGGAATCGACACTGCGGTTTCCCCAGCAGTCATGGACTTCCCTGGTGCTTTCATTACCTATGGAAGTGGTGGTGGCCTTAAACCTCAACATCGTTTTCCATGATCCAATGAGATACGGAAAATGTTGTTTACGTTTTTTTTTTTTTTTTTTGAGTCACAATGGTGTTAAAAACCACAAGTGGTTTTTTATAAGTGTGAATGATGATTTTATCCAAAAGTTTGTCACAATGGATAAATCATGCTGCAGTTGTGTTTGCGTCCATGTAAAAATGCAATTAAGTATCAATCTAAAGTTGGTTGAGTTTAAATGAAGAATATTGCTTTGATCATTTGATTACAATGTAGTGGCAGTAAGTAAAAATTTATTAAGCAATTTTTTTTATTAAATAAAAAAATTGTTGATTGTTGTTGCACACTTTTTTTAATTAGAAAGATTGTTGAAGATGATTGTTAGTAGATCGTTCTCTATCGGTTTTAGTTTCATTTTACAACGGCTCACTATCATAGGACAGGCAGACACTGTTTAACCAACAGCTGCCCACACACAGTATGTGCATCTCATGTCAATAAGGTTATATAGCGATTATTAAATGAAACGTCTTGTGTGTCGGGAGTAAATAAAAATTTGCCAAAATGAGCAAGAGTCTGAAAATGGCTCCTGAGTGGTGCAACGGAAGTGTATTCGCTCTTCATCATTTGGAGATTGCGAGTTCGATTCCCAGGTGATGCTACAGCCATCTGTAGCCAGGAGTCTAGAGAGCAGAGATCTCTCATGGGGAGAGAGGACTGATGGCATAAACACACTCTCACATCGATCATAGTGGCACTGGAGAATCATGGGCATCTGTGAGCTCACACAAGCGGAAAGGGTGGATAGTGCTTTCCTCCGAATGTGTCACAAAATCTGCGATTCTGCGTGAGTAGCAGTTTGAAAAGATGTTTTGGGGGGGAAGCACATGATAGTAGCTCTCACCCACTATGGTTGGTGGCCGTCTCCTTGATGAGTGAGACGGATGGGAGGAGGCTGAATTTGGAAGAAAATTCCAAATGATTTCGCAGTCAAACCCTTCATTTGTGTCACGGATCTTCGAAACGTCGATATATCGTTACTGTAAAAAGTACACTCTTGTTGATTCATAAATCCGAATTGCAATCTTTGCCAATAAGTTTGCTTTTGTATAAGAGGAATAAAACACATTTTGATACATCGCACCTTAGCGCATCATCGCTCTGAGGTTGATTATTTATTCGTCACTATCACAACTAACGGTCCAAACAGCATTAACGCCAGGGACCCGGCCCGGAGCCTACTGAAGTGTAAACGCTGCGCATTTGTTGGTGTGATTGGAACGTGGCCGAGAGACATGGAGAGAGTGAGAGAGAGAGAGAGAGAGAGAGAGAGAAATGTTGGAGAGCAATATGAGTGTGAAAGAGATGGAGGAGGTGTAGAAAGACACAGAGTCATACATAATGTAATGGACACACACACACACACACACTTAAGCCCTCACCCGTACACTGAGGTTAAAACACCCTGAAAATGTGGAAACATCATTATAACTCTTTTCACATTGAAACATTTGGCACAATAACACAATCACAATAACAAGAATTTTTACAATCATGCAAACATTATGGCATTAGTGCATGTGTGTGTGTGTGTGTGTGTGTGTGTGAACTGCAAAAACAAGACCTTTAGATGAGTGACAAATTTACAGCATGTGACACCAATATATATGTGTGTGTGTGTGTGTGTGTGTGTTTCTGCAATACAGAATACAGAAACACTCTTTCAATATGTTTGAATGCGTCTCATTCCGTCAATTACATTTATTCTTTTCTAAGAGAAAGGTCTGATGTTTCTGCGCGACAGCAGCGCGTCTGGACCGTTACCTCTGTGCCGCTATGGTTTGATCCAGGAGGAGGCGGAGTTAGCATTAAGGTCCTGCTGTAGCAGAGGCCCCTCCGGCTTGAACCAGTTTCCTCCCAGGGGGGAGGCGGCACCGGCAGCTGCAGCGTCTACTGGTTGTTTTTTTTTTTTTTTTATAATTTTTTTTTTTTTTTTACATAAAAAGGTGTGGGAGTCAGGGGGGTGTTAAAGGTCATTCGGGGGTCAGCGAGAGGGCAGTGACGGGACATGCAGACCAAAATGGAGAGATTGGTGATACGAGGAGAGAGGTACGGTACGGTGAAGAGGGACAAAGTCAAGGACAACGACGGAGATGTGGAAGAAAAGATGAAGGGAAATCGGTAAAGGTGGAAAAAAACAATCAGAGGGAGAAAGAGTGGAGAGAGAGAGAGAGAGAGAGAATAAAATAATGAATTAATGAATGACAAGAAAATCCAGAGTGAGACAGAGAGACCGAGAGAGACAGACAAGCAGAATAATCGATAGACAAACAGGCAGACAGCCATTCGGACGTTTAGCTAAACAGCTGAACAAACAGACAGACAGACAGACAGATGGACAGATGTTCAGATACACAGAGGGACAGACAAACAGAGGAGTAGACAGACAGACAGGTAGGTAGGTAGGTGGACAGATATTCAAATAAATAGAGAGACGACAGACAGACAGACAGACAGACAGAGAGAGATAGATGGATAGAAGACACACATATAGACAGATAGAAAGGCAGGTAATGCAGATGGATAGAAGAACAGGGTGACAGACAGACAGACAGATAGATGTATAGATAGATAAATGATAGACTGGCAGAGAGATAGACAGGTAGATAGACATGTATTTAGACAGACATAGACGGACAGACAGACAAATAGGCAGACAGACATAGACAGAGATAAAGACAGACAGACCATTAGATAGATAGGTAGACAGATCGACAGACAGACAGACAGACACAAGCAGCCAGCCAGATAGACAGCCAGCCAGCCAGACAGACAGAGACCAATAGGCATACAGACAGACAGATAAAGACAGACAGTAAGATAGATGTTTAGATACAGTTAGATAGATAGATATGAAAGGTGTGTGTTAGAGTAGACGGATATGGTGAACATGTGTTAATGTGAGATGTTCAGCTCAGTGTTCGGTTTATTCCTGATTGATTCCACCTTCAAACCCACTGCAAACACCAAAAGATTTAATAATCTTCTTTAAACACGGACTGCATGGTAGCGCTACGTTTCTCACACGTGAAAGTATAACCTCGCGTTAAACCTAAATGCTAGGCCTATGCTAATGAGCGGGTGATCTGTGCATGTGGGCGGGGTCAGGCTAACGAGTGGATGATTGGAGTGGAGAGTGAGGTGACATGACTGTGGGGGTGAGGAGACCAGCAGGTTGGGGCTAGACAGTGTGCGTGATGTTATACTGGTGCTTATAGTGCAAGGTTTATACAGTAAAACCAGTTCTTGCAAAAGTAATCACCCCCTTAAACTTTTGGACTTAATTGGAATTACATGGCACAAAACAGGAAAAAAATCCATTATAGCTCGTCATGAATAAATAAAAAAATAAATAATGTGCATGTTGACAATGTGCCGGGAATAATTACTCAACCGACATGTCTGCTTAAACAAAATCGAATAACAAAGACGTTAAACATATTGTGTGAATCAAATTCATTTTGTTTCGAGGTAGAAATATAAATCTTTTAAATGTATAGGGGGTAAATACTTTTGCAAGGCACTGCATAGTATATAGTATAGTATAAAATATATAAGTATATATTTAGTATGATTAGACTATGTGTGATTTGTAATTTGTGTGTGTGTGTGTTGTGCACTCTCAGCCATGCAAGGTACCTTACCTGCGTTGTAGTCTATAACATGGTCTTTAATGGTCAGGTGTGTGTGTGTATGTGTGTGTTGCGCGTACCTTTCCTGACATTGCTGTCGGTGGTGCGGAACTCGCCGGCGCTGAGCAGGAAGCAGGCGCGGTCGTGCGGGTAGCGCCCGGTCCCCGTCGCCGGACTCCTGTCGTCCGGCCCCAGGACTTGGTCTATTGTGGGGCAGTCCTCGTTAGCCAGGGCTGCGTTAGCCGCATCCCCGTTCTGCTTCGAGTCTATCACACACACACACAGAGACAGGAGTCAGAGCAAACAGGGAAATATCACAGTCAAAGGTTTCCATCCATCCATCTAGGAACCTCTGTAGTCCAACTAGGGACCATGAAGACTAATGATAGAACCTCCGGTCAACACTCACACGCTCAGTCACACACTACGGCCAATTTGGGAACGCCAATCAGCCTAATCTGCATGTCTTTGGACTGTGAGTACCATGAGGAAACCCAACAAGCACGAAGAGAACATGTGAACTCCATGCACACAGACCCTGAGGCGGGAATCGAACCCAGACCCTGGAGGTGCGAGGTGATGTTGCTAACCACTACGCCACCCAAACACACATTGTAAAGCTTGTCAGTATATAGCATGCTAATCTTGCCGATACCGGACATAAAAAGCTAACGGAAGCTACCGCATGGAAGGCTAACGCAACATGAATGAAACAGACATAATTTTGTGAAATTTAAATGGTTCGGACGTTTTTATTTGATATTCAGATGATGTAAAGATGGTTCTGCAGCTTTATTATCCGTCCTAATTATGTTTCAATTGGCATAAATCACGTACAGTGTAGTAAAATATGAAGGAAAATGAAAAGGAGCTGAAAACAAACCTAGGAAAATATGAAGAGAGAGAGAGAGAGAGAGAGAGAGAGAGAGAGAGGTGTGTGTGTTGGAGGGGCAGAGGGATATCCAAGTCACATGGTTTATTAACTGCAGGGGAGCAACAATGCAGATCTCACAACCACACACAGGCAAACTGGCCTCCGTCAGGCGTCTAATTGGATCAGGTTTGTTAAAAAAAAAAAAAAAAAAGAACTGCTTTTGAAACCCACATGACACCCCGAGAGAGAGAGAGAGAGAGAGAGAGAAGCTGCAGAGGATCGTGTACTTAGAGCCTCTGAGACAGCTGTCAAGTTTAATCTCGTGGCTCAACAATTTACAGAAATAACTCACGGGGACGACATGGAGGGATGGAAGAGAGGAAGAGAGGGAGGGAGGGAGAAGAGTGGAGGAAGTAATGAAGCATGTTGCCAGGGCATGCATCCTACAGTAAACAGAAAAATCACACACACAAACATATAGTAAGAGCACCGAGGCTGAGATGATTCGAGAATTTGATCTGGGGCTGAAACGATTCCTCGAGTAACTCGATTACAAATAATGATCGAGGTTAAATCTTCTGCCTCGAAGCTTCTTTTAATTCATTTTAAAAGCTTGCGTTATGTTTTTGCGCAATTATTAGTTTGGCGTGACACGGCGCGCTTCCGGAAACAAGCCGCCAGTAAACACAGACGAAGAAGAAGCGCTTACGTCACCCACAAAGCGGAAGAAGATGCAAACAGTTACTGTGTATTGATTTGATGCAAAATGTAAGGGAGCGATAAAAATATCAGCGAGTCAAGAAAAGAAGAAACCAGACAAGAGAAAACGACAGAAATTGTCAGTAAAGACTTCTGTTACGCTGAGCTGTAAAGTTAGAAACTTTTAGTTCTGAAAGTTAAGTTGCACAACTTGTGTTTTTGTATAATTATTTATTTTAATGTTTGCCTTAGTTTTCTTGATACTTAAAGTCATTTGAAATACCTTTTTTTAGTTTTTGCATCTGAGAAAAGGCTTTAAAATAAGAATGTATGACACTGTAATGCACTTACTTTATCTCAGTCAACTTTACGCTGTTCCTTGTATTGTGAATAATGACTGCTTATTTTTGATAAAATGTTGTATGGATTTAAAAAATAAAAGTAGATTTTTCTAAAAAGAAAACCAATTAATCTTTGTTTCTCTTATATAATTTTACATTGCTGTTTAATTAAGCAAAATTAAATTTTATCCGATTACTCGATTAATCGAGTAAATTTTTGGTAGAATACTCGATTACTAAAATATTCGATAGCTACAGCCCTAATTTGATCAATCAATTAATTAAATATTAATGATGAATGTTGACATCTGTGATGTTCAGAACCACCTGCGACCACCAAGGTCTCAGCACTGACAGGTGGACAGATATGGCGCTCACATGACGAACAAGTACACTGACGCGGGAATGTACAGAGTGGACGCTATTTTTGGTGCATTTAAAATCATGCAGTATGTTCATATTTTGGTAAAAAGATTAAAATAACCAATTTTTATTAATATATCCGTTTTTCCTCTTAACATTTTAGGGTTGAAGGATGCTCAGAGGACGAAGCGGAGGACACCACGGCTGGGATGCCAGCCCATCACAGGGCACTGGGACCAATACGAGGAGGTATAAAATAGTTTCGAGATCCGTGCGCCACAAATCTGGTCGCTCTCGCCGTACATCTTCCATCAGACGCCTTAAAACCTGCCCGTAAAAGTCGCTATTGCTGGTCTGGCCCCTGGGGACGAATTTCTTGATGACCAATGCTGCGAATGTCGAAACAGATGATGAGCATGCACTCGGCCGGGCTGCGGACCTGCCTGGCATTTTTTGGGTCGTGGAGATGATGGGCTTCTCCACTGTGAAGACTGGTGCTTCATCTCATGGTCGTACCCGTACACCCAAGGCTGATCACCTAATAATCCTCCATATGAAGGATGGGTCATCTACGGAATGGTGACGGGGTTCTTGGCAGACATCGACGTGATGTTCCTTCTGCTCCTGGGTCAGCAGCCTGGAGACAAACTTGGCAGATGTTCAAATCTTCCAGTGATGTTCTTCTGCTCTTAAATATTTGTCCAGTTTTACGCAGAATTTCATGATGAAATAGCAGATGTGGTCATGCAGGTGGTCAGAACAGCACCAGTCCCACAGGCTCCTTATCCACACAGGACGATGTCTTTTGGCACACTGACTTATTTACATTTAGGCATTTGGCAGACGCCCTTATCCAGAGCGACTTACATTTTTATCTAATTATACATCTGAGCGGTTGAAGGTTAAGGGCGTCGCTCAAGGGCGCAAAAGTGGCAACTTTGGTTGTGGGATTTGAACCTGGGACCTTCCGAATGCATAAGTCGAATGCCTTAACCACTGAGCTACCCCTGACCTCAAGGGAAGCAGCGACTTGTGAAAGTCGGTGCTCCCTGTGACGGTGTGTGTGAATGCAGCCTTGTGCTGCCATCTGTTGGTGTGTTACAAAACTCGTGGCTCGAAACTTTCTGATACCACCTCGTACAGGCACCCGATTACCAGCTAAGACTAAGACTGGATGTTCGAATCCTCAACCCTGGAGGATGTGAGGCAACAGAGTTTATCACTACGCCAACTTCTTTTAAAACTACCTTTAAATAGTACAAGATATAATATATAAATTAAATCAGGGCATGCAGCTGTAGGAAAATAATCGAAACCGAGGTGGCGCAGCGAAGCGGCGATACTGTCGGCACCATTAAATAATAAACCTAAAATACAAAATTTACAGAATTGTTTACTTTTCATCCATTTATAGCTACATTAAATGTTGTGGAACATCCATGAAACAATATAAGTAGTCGTTCCATCACCTGTCTGTCTTTGCTCCACTGTCTCTCTTCATCTCTGTGTCTGACTATTATAAAGGACTGAGACTGGAGACTCCGTTCACTAGGTAATACATATCCTCCTACTGAAACCTCCTTCACCATCATAACAGTTTTTAAAAAATCTGTTTAAAAGAAGAGTCTACTCTCCAAACAGCATTAGGACGAGCGCATTAATGTCCACCGGAAAAAATTAATCAACAGCTCCAGACCAATCAGAATGACAAACTCTTCAGTGCCGTGATGAAAACGAGGGCATTAATTCTTATTGTTGTTTTGTTATGCAGCAGGGACGAGGGTGCCTACGAAGAGCAGTCAGTGGAATGAGTAAAAATTCATTCTAATTACTTAAGAAAAGAAAAAAACTTTAGACATTATCGAGCTGTAAAAATTCACACCCTCAAACACACAAGCTTCCATTAAATGTGCAATAAGTGAACTTTGCAAAACAAATGATGAAATCTTGGGAGGAATAAAACCAGCCGCAGTGTGTAGGCTGAAAGAAAGGGAGGTGGAGAGAGAGAGAGGGAGAGAGAGATAAAGAAAGAGAGAGAGAGAGAGAGAGAGAGGCTCCGTGACAGGTCAGTGAAGCAGCAGCGTGGACTGCACCAGGGTTATAAGCAAACTTAACAAGCAGAACTTTTTAAAAGCCCACTTATATAAAGCACACCTTTCTAGCAAGGAGATCCTGTCTCATACACACACACACACACACACACACACACACACAAACACACACTTTTATGCTTCACACAGCCTCACCACATCAGGGAAAAGCCAAAAAACACTTGCTGGCTTACTAACTTATTGGTTTTTATTTAGTCTGCTCATTTTTATTTCCGTACTCTTCAGTAATGATGATCATACTGTACAGAACGCTCTTTAGTATGAGTCGTTCGAGTCAAACCGGGACATGTGATGAAATCCCCTGTAAATGATGGTGTTAAAGCGATTTATATTTACACAAGACTTCAAGCACAGTACGGTGATGAGACTGTTAGCCGCGGTAAAACTTTTCTTAAAGAATGACGTGCTTGACGATCCCGGCTCCGAGGTGGCGCGGAGCTCACTGCAGTCGTTCCCGTCAACATTCAGCGAGCGTGACGGACGATCCCTTGTCGCCAACTTGCCGTAGAGACGCATCTGTCAGTGTGAACTGTGCACACAATCGTTCACCAACACCACTTGCACGTTACAGGAACTCGGCTGGGAGTTGTCGCCACATCCCCCCGTACAGTCCTGACCTCACTCCAAGACATGTCTAAATGTTAAAGGAGTTCCTGGAAGGCCAGCGTTTTAGACGTAAATAAAGCAGGGAGTCCGATCATGGCTCCGGTGTACTGAGGAAACTTTCTACCTTGATGGTGTCCAAGCACTAGTGACACACTGGGATAATAAGTGCATTAGTGTAGCAGGAGATTATATAGAGAAATAAAGGGAGTTTTTACTCTCTGTGTTCTGTTGTTCTGCACAATTAAAAGTCCCGGTTTGACTTGAACATCTCACACAACATTTTCCTTAGCTTCTAATGTGACGTGTCACTTTTGTTATATTATGATGAATCAGTGTAAACAGTATCTTGAATATAAAGCTTGATCAAAGTTACTGTAACTTGAGAGCAGCATCAGGTCATTAACAATAAGTGCAAGTCGCCATCAATCGCCTGATGAAAGGCAGAATATCACATACACACACACACACACAGAGCAAAATCCCCAGTGTTGATGTTACTCCCTGATGTTGTGTGTGTGTGTGTGTGTACACAAACATTTAAGAATAAAATATTCTCCTTTTTCATTTTTGATTTTTAAATCAACCCAATTCGATATTTCCCCCTGATGTGACATCATAGAAGTAAAGCTCCGCCCCCTATTTCTCAGCACTGAAACAGTAGATCGAAAAAGGAGTGAAATAAACAGAGTTCGAGGTATAAAAACTGCATCATCTGACGAGTATATCAGCTGGAGAATTAACACACACACACACACTTTAGAGGAGCTTCGGGACCCGTGTTAACTAGTTAAAGAAATGGTGAAATATGGGACCTTTAATGTAACTCTGTGAAATCATTTATATTTATAAAAGTGAACGTTAGCACTGGATATGTGCTGTAGTATAATAAGAACGAAACTCTTCGGGATGTGATGTAATAGAGAAATAATCAGTTGTAATAGTAACGCTGCTTCTTTACACCATCCAGTCGTTGTTCATGTTCCTGGATCATCTCACTCACAAGTGGTTTAGTCCTGACATAAGCTTTCAAATAATAAATTCCTCAAATGATCAAGACGAATCCTGACTGACTGCACACACACACACACACACACACACTTAACTACCAGATGTGATGTTAAAAGTGTTTTTTTTTTTTTATCTTGAATCAGAAGTTCTCTAGATGCAGGATTCATAATGGTCTACAGGTTTATTTACATTTCTGTCCTCTTTCAAGCGAAGCTGTGACAAGACCATCTGCTAGGAGATAGACGTGGTGTATTTGACATACAGTAATAGGGCTTTATGAGAATACACACACACGCACACACACACACACACACACACACACACACACACATACATACCTGCTCTGTTGATTTCAATGATCTCCTCCTGCGCCAGGGGGCAGTCCCCCGCTATGCTCCCGCCCAGCACGTTACCCATGATCCTGTGCGGCGAGGCAGTGGCCATGGCGAGAGCATCAGGCTTGCAGTAATTGGGCGAGCCGGGCTGCGGGGCTCGCGGGATGTGTTTATTCTTCTTCTTGGGCAGCTTCTGCTTGGCCATGGCCAGCGAGTAGTACATGCCGAAGTTGTTGACGATGACGGGCACCGGCATAGCGATGGTCAGCACGCCAGCCAGGGCGCACAGAGCGCCAACCAACATGCCCGACCACGTCTCGGGGTACATGTCGCCGTAGCCCAGCGTAGTCATGGTGACCACGGCCCACCAGAAGCCGATAGGGATGTTCTTGAAGGAGGTGTGCGCGCTGGCCGTGGGGTCGCCGGGGTCAGCGCCGATCCTCTCCGCGTAGTAGATCATGGTGGCGAAGATGAGCACGCCGAGCGCCAGGAAGATGATTAGGAGCAGGAACTCGTTGGTGCTGGCGCGCAGGGTGTGGCCCAGCACGCGGAGCCCGACGAAATGGCGCGTCAGCTTGAAGATCCTCAAGATCCGGACGAAGCGGACGACGCGCAGGAAGCCCAGCACGTCCTTGGCGGCTTTGGACGACAGGCCGCTGAGCGCCACCTCCAGGTAGAAGGGCAGGATGGCCACGAAGTCGATGATGTTCAGCGAGCTCTTGAAGAACTCGGCCTTGTCGGGGCAGAAGATGACGCGCGTGAACACCTCGATGGTGAACCATATCACGCACACGCCCTCCACGTACGTCAGCCAGCTGTCCGTCACCACCTCAAACACCACTTCCTCGCGCGTCACGTTCCCCACAGTCACGTTCTCCGTGCGGTTGTAGATGGTGTTGAACGCCTCGTGCGTCTCCAGGCAGAACGTCGAGATGGAGATGAGGATGAAGAACAGGGAGCCGAACGCCACGTACTAAAGATTGAGAAAGAGAAGGAAGAACATGATCACGTCAATGAGTCGGCCACAGTCAAGAAGAAACTCTGTTTAATGCCAAAATACAGTATTGAACTGGACCTCATGTAGGTACTGTATGTTAGTGGGTGTGTTTATATTAAATATGCAAAAAACACATCTTTTTGGCAACCTGGTGCGTACAGTATACTTGTGCAGTACATGATTACAGTCAAGTGTTCAGGTGGTGGAGAGAGAGACTGATATTCATCTGCTGCAGAGGAAATGGAAAAATAGGAAATTGAAAAATGAGTCTGCCAACAGAGAGCGCTAGATACCACGATCAGTGAAAAAGTAAGAGAGAGAGAGAGAGAGAGAGAGAGGGAGCGAGAGAGAGAGAGTCATGAGCCGTGAAACGCCACTGCACAGAAACAAGGAAAACACCCCTGAGAAAAAGGAAAAGAAAAGGGAAGGGGAGGGGAGGAAAAGAAGGCGGAGCTTAAAGAGGCGCAATTTCAAACGGGGGCATGACGCAAGGGGGGGAAAAAATGTTTCGAGGTTAAGTTGTTTGAAACGGTTATGACAGGAGGATGACAGACAGACAGCGAGAGAAATAAACAGAGACGGAGGTTATAAAGAGAGAGGAAGTGAGACAGAGGAAGCAGTGGTTCTGGCAGTGTGTTTATACGTGTGTGTGTGTGTGTGTGTGTGTGTGTGATAGCGGGATGTGATGCGCTGCGGTGCCAGGGTTCTGAAATCAGAGCTGTCACGTCAGACTCTAATGCGGAGAGATGTGCATCGATCAGCCGGTGCGAGCAGGTCCCTGTCTTTTATCTCCTCCTATCACCTGAAATCAATAATCGGATCGTCTCTGACTGTCCTGGCATTGGATTACACACATGCACACACACACACACACACACACACACGCACACAGAGCCCAGACCCCCAACAGCAATTTCTTTAATGCAGCATTTCACATTTTTCCACTTTCCTTTTTTCACACATTTTTCTTCCCCACAGCTACAACACGATCAATTAGATTATGAGTTTTTTGGTAGTACAGGAGGACAAAACAAAAAACCAAAACACACCAGGGTTTAACCCGTAGCACCTATAAAGTCCCATCTTTAAGGACGTTTCTCAAATAGCAGCGGTCATGTCGATCCCCTGGTGAGCGGACGAGCAGCGGTGAAAATGAAGCACTCGGGGCGTCCCGGGAGAATAAACCAATTCCCCAACCCGATTAGCATGAACTCATTTTTTTTTTCAGCAGCCCATCTCATCTCCGCGCCCGACATCACTCTCGCGCCACACACGCGGCCTGCTCCAGATACACCCGAGCTCCAGATACGCAAATGCCAAAAGTCTGAGATTCACACATCTTATTAATATTCATCCCAAAATAATAAATATTTCTCATGTTAGACAAAGACATTGATTTGCTCGAGCATCTGGAAGCAGCATGAGAAATAAATTGTTATAATAAAGTGTTTTTTTAAATAATTTTCCCCAGTCAGGACACTGGAGTTGTGCAAATTCACTGACAATATGTTTAGAAAATTATTTATAAATATATAAGTGTCACGTGTTTGTGACAGCCTATTTCGGGGCCTTCAGGTAAATGTTGAAAAAATGTGGTATCGATGCTAAAAAGGGTCCCACACAAATTTTCACAAAGGATTATATAACACCATTTTTCATTTTACGTAAAGCTTCGCTTCTTATCTCCCGATCTACGCTTCGTTTTTTGTAAATATACATACACATTTACTGTATATTTTTATCAGACAAAAAGAAACAATTTCTTGCCCTTTTATGTCCGTAGTGTCAGTAACTTTTTCAAATTAAAATCTTTTAGCAATCTGAACTGTCATTCAGATGAAACTTGGCCAATTTAGATTTCTCACGAAAAGACATAAACCTGAAAAAGTGTATTATTCTAAAATGCTAAAATGTTCAGATGTTGCAATATGAATTTGACATGGTTACGGACACTACAGATTTTTAGCTTTTCAAGCTTTTACCAAAAAAGATATATTTAAGCAACAATTTTTATAGGCCATATGCGTCTAAAAGCTAACACCAATTTTAATATCAATACTACTAACGAAATGATTATTGTTTGACGTGAGACAGTATAACGCTGAAAAATGGCCATTTTTGGGTCACGTATAAAATCATCTCTCCAAAACAGCTGAAGTTAGCAACTTGAAATTTTTAGGGAAGCGAGATGGGTCACTTTTTCGTGTTCAACTTCAGAAGGGGCTTCTTAGGCTCACACCTAAGTTATAAGAAAACAAAAATCACCAATACTGTGTTTTGGCCATAAGGAATAACTGGAGAAGTGACTTGACAAGCCTCTGTGTCCGCCGCTCCCCTTTAACACCTAATTGTTAGATACTGTATATGTTCATGTTTTATAGTGAAACTTTATTACATTAGACATTAGTGCTTTAAACTAGCGTTAGAATCTCAGATCAGGTGAGACATTAGTTTTAAATAAAAATAAGAATAAGCACACACTGACTCGTCCTGCTGTTTTTAAAACTTTCTTGTTTTCACTGTCAATTTTATTACCATGACGATTTGCTGAAAATCGGAGAATGAATTAAAACAAGCCTGTATCTAGTATAATCTCCGGTCTGATGAGCATCCTTCAGCTTAGCTAAATAGCTTACATAACATGTGATTACATTAAACCAAAACCAAAAATATGCACGGCAACAAATTAAAAACGTGCCATTGATTTTAATCAAACACATTCAATACTCCCTTATTTACAACATTTACAAGAAACCAGATATAAAACACTAAAGTAATTTCGAGACATTATTACTCATTACAAGTTTTTACTTTTCTTTGGTAAAAACATATTTATAATTAACAACCAATAAACCACAACAACAGTATTTAGGCCTAAAATTAAAATTAAAGTAAAAAAAAAAAAAAAATCTATAATAAAAAAATTATAATCCTATAATAAATATAGATGTTTTTGGCAGTGTGCTACAGAAGCTAAGCTATGTTATGTCTAGAAACACTGAACAATTACTTGCTCGACAACTCCCGCCTCCCATCCTTCATCTACAACCCTTTAACCTTCTATTCAACCTTTTGGTAGAGCACATTTTGAGTCACTATATCTTCAATATCACTATAATCACTATGACACATCACTATAATTTGACTTGAGGTTAACATGATTGAGTCACATCTACCACTAATGGTAGATTAGTGTATCCATGTATATGGTATACAAAAATATCACTAGATGTGCCTTTAATTAATGCACTATACATATTGCTTCATAGTATATTGCAGAAAAATGCATCTAATGCCCAGAAACATTTGTGCTTTGAACAGTGATTTATTTATTTGTTTGTTTGTTTATTGGGGATTTGTAAACGTCTCACCCGTATGGAAGAAGCTATTATTGGCTACTATAAAACTTGCTGTCAGTGCCATTGCTTTTTGCCAACGGGAATGTTAAAGGGTTTGTTCTGTTCCTCTATTTTCTAAGTAAACTCTTCTAGCATTAATGAGATTTGTCACAGGATTCAAGGATCTAAAAAATTTTAGGTTTAAAGAACACAAAGCAGCGGAACTCAGAGCAGCCCGTTTATACAATCTTACTCACCAATCACAGCAGAGAAAGGTGACATACGCATACACCTTCCACTCAAGCCTAAGAGAACTTTCAAAAATAATACTGAAACATAACCAATATCAAATCTCATTCCCATTCTGCTTGGTATTAATCAATAGAATATTTAATAACAGAGTCTGTTAAAAATGAACAGCCTTATTTTATAACCTTCCAAGGTCTCGTACAAATGCTGAGTTTAAAACCTACTCAGCAGTGACAAAGGGGTTGAGCCCTGTGACAACTTGTACGGTTTCAATAAAAGGGGTCATGACACAAGTTTCAGTCCTGGTGATGCTCAATCAGATCAACTCTAGCCAATCAGAGGTATCTACAAGGTCATGTATGTGGTAGAGGGTGGATAGCACTTTCCTCAAAACAAGTTACCCAGCTCATGGTTGTCTGGCTTGACACGGCTCAGAGGAATCACATGCTAGCCTTGTCTGGGAATTGGTCAAGACCAGGTGAGAAAGAAAATGGGGAAAGGAGTGGGGTCAGTGCCCTGAGTTGGACAGACTTGCCGTACTTTTTCTTCATGCACAGTGTTCCCAAGTCTCTGATAGATCAGTGACAGAAGAACGACTCAATCTTTAAATCGTTAATCTCATAAATTAAAGTAGGTTTGCAAATCTTCAGAACAGTCCAGCAATGATGGACATCCCTTCAGTCATCCTGTCCTACGGCAGTCAACTTTCAAAGACAACTAAAGAACCAGCGCCACTGATAGCTTGCTGACTCGTGTCTCTGATCGTCCAGCAGCCAAGTCAGCACAATCACTCCAGCAGAGCGCGAGTCCACAATCACCAGCCCTCATGCATTAATTATGACCATCAGCCACCTTTGCCATGTTTAGTTTGAGCCTGCTTGGGTGTAAATCTGGGACATTTGGCTGCCATGTATCAGAAATGTAAAAAAAAAACAGTCACACACTCTAATATTACATCAGAGCACCTTTTGCTTTGATTATGAAACGTATTCGACGTGGCATTGTTTCGATACGCTTATGCATTCATTGTCAAATCATCTATTTCAGTCCAGAGTCGCATTAATTTCTCTCCGAGGTCTTGTATTGATGATGGAAGAGTCAGACTGCTGAGTAATGTCTTCTCCAGCACATCCTAAAGATTCTCCATGGGGTTAATGTCTGGACTCTGTGGTTGCCAATCCGTGTATGAAAATACTGTAATGTTGAATAATGCTCTCTGAACCACTCTTTCTCAAATGTGAGCCTGATGAATCCTGGCATCGTCATCTTGTAATCCGTCTGTACCATCAGGAGAAAAACATTAACCCCTGCAGTAATTATGCAATGGAAGGTTCTTACCTATTTGTTTAGTTTAATCCAGGTTGTTACCGTTTTTTGGCTGGGCAGTGCATAACTCCTCAGCAACACACTCATCAGTCATGGTGTCGCCAAATTCAAGTGTGATAAACACTATGGGTCATACTGTTATGAGAACATACAACATATAAAAAAACATTATCTTTGTTCAACTCTTTTTCAATAACAGAAGGTCCTGAAATGTTTTATTCCTCTTAGACCACACCAACTAGCCAAAAATTGCAATTTTCGACATATAAAAGAACGCCACGCCAGACCTTTTACCCGTTTGTGGGACGTCCACGTAACAACTGGTACAACAGCAGCAACTGACATGGGAGACTCCTTCCATAAAACTCACACCAGTTCTTCTATTCTCAGTAGGCACTTTTACTCCGAGCTAAAGAGCCGTGAAGAAGGTGTCATCAACATACTGCCTTCATTTGCGTTTGGTAATTTACACAGAACAGATGAATTAGCCACCTCAGTGTGTGCTTTTAAGTCACACCCCAGGGTTCCTCAGTCAGAGAAGGCATGATGTTTAACACAACAGCTTCGGTGTATAGTAGACATTTACCATACGACGCATACCACTACTTTCAAAACAATAAGGGGCAGATGAACTGAATGTTGAGATGCTTTTGCTAGCCGTGTACCTTTACATCACTCACCAAACACAGCGCTTTGCTTTCACTCCGCAATTTCCCACTGTGCTAAAATACCTGCTGCCTTTAAGTCCTGCCTTCATGCTCCAGAATTGGCTCAAATGTCACAGCTCTGGCGACCTAGCCGATCATAGATGAGACCAAATTCTTGTAACCAATCATAACACAAAAGACAGGATTTTGCCAGAATGAGGTATGTGGTGTCACTTGCACATTTAAATACAGTACCAGTCAAAAGTTTGGACACACCTTCCTTTTTTTTCCCCCTGTGATTTATTTTTCTACATTCTAGAACAATACTGGATCCATAAAATAACCGGTATGCAATTATGTAATTAAATAACAATAACAGACAGTTGTTATTTTAAGACTTGAAGGTCAGATGTTGTGGAACAGTTTTTGCAAAACCCATGAAGCACCATGATAAAACTGTCTCTCATGAAGACCTTCCCAGGAAAGCAAGACCAAAACGTTACCTCTGCTTGCAGAGGAGACGTTCATGTAGAGTCGCCAGCCTCAGAAATCACCAATTAACCTCAAACAGCACCTCAGATTAGAGCCGTTATGAAGGATTTACAGAGCAGAAGTAGCAGATATACATCTCAATATCAACTGTTCAAAGAAGATTATTGTGTATTTTGGATAAACGCCTTCAGTATTGTTTTACAGTGTAGAAAGAAATAAAAATCAGGAAAGACCATAAAATTATAAGGTGTCTCCAAACTTTTAACTGGCAGTGTACTTCGATACCAGTCACAATCTCGGCTGATACTTCAGTTCATTGTTTTTGATGCACTACCTACCAGCTTACCACTAATTAAGTGTGGCGTGTACATCTGATCTGCTCTCTATAAGATGTATCGATATGTGAGCTACTAACTGTTTACTGTAGTTACACATATCACACGTCTCAACATGTCAGGCCCTGGTTACACAAAGGGGGGTCGCTGTCACTACCGCTGCTCTCGGCTCAAAGATGCGACAACGACGACCCCCGATTCCGCCGTGTGCCTCTTTGTACCGAGCACTGCGGTGCAACGACAGTGAGGTATTCACATCCTGAACAGGCAGTGAGAAAAGGGGTAAATGTACTCCGCTAAAAAAAAAATGTGTTTATTATTAGGCGGCACAGTGATGTAGTGGTTGGCACTGTTGCCTTGCACCTCTAGGATCCAGGTTCAAATTCCACCACTGGGTCTGTGTGCATGGAGTTTGCATGTTCTCTCCATGTTTGGTGGGTTTCCTCCGGGTACTCCGGGTTTCCTACCACAGTCCAAAGACATGCAGATTAGGCTGACTGGCGTTCCCAAATTGCCTGTAGTGTGTAAATGAGTGTGTGTGTGTGCCCTGTGATGGATTGGCACCTTGTCCAGGGTGTACCCTGCCTCTTGCCTTAAGTCTCCTGTATCCTGGGACAGGCTCCAGGCCATAAAGTGGTATAGACGATGAGTGAGAAAGTGATTATTATTAAGCTATGAAAAATACTCTTGGACGCCATTCTGAACCCACAGCTGCTCATCTCGGCGCATGGGGATCTCCTCTCCTCTCCTCTCCTCTACTTGCTTTTGACTGTTTTTGCTATTTCTGTTTGATTGCTTGCTCAAGCCGGACCACAGGATGTGCCTACACAGCAGCCCCGAATGGCGCACGCAAGCAAACAGCAGTCCACGTTAAGATTGCGGTGTTTGAACAGTGTTATATTTTGTCGAATCATAAAAAGTACAAAGCGGTGCATTTAGCAGAGAAATGGAGGAAAGAAGTGTTAACGTGAGCACTCGCGCTCCTCTGCAGCCTCGTCTCGTCTCTGACAAGAGCGGCGCCCGCATTGCTCTGAGGCTCACTGCAGCAAGTTTAAACATTCCCTCCAAACACGACTGCAGCAGGATGGAGTCTACACACCGACACACACACACACACACTCAGCACTCCTCTGTCTGAAAAACCCACCAATACCAACACAATCTTGAGGGACAGATTCTCTCGCGTTTGATACTAGATCCCCGGCTGTAATTAAAACGAAGGCTCGGGCTGCGGCTCGGTAAACGCTTCTATAAATCATTCAGACAGGGTGTTTAAGCGCGTCCGTATGACATGGGCTGCAAACACGAGAGTGGATTTTGGGTGCAGTGGGAGAGGGCTGTGACGCAGGACAGGAGCAAACAAGAACGGGAAAGGAAATCCACGGCGCAGAACGGTGGGGGGATGGGTGTAGGACGGAGCGGTAACTTTATAACGTGACACCGTATTAATTACCTTCATGCCGCAGCACTCTTGAATTCTCAAATCCGATTGGTTACAAGGTGATTTGTTTTTTTTCCTCTGACCATAGCGCAGTTTTTATAAATCACAGGTTTATATCGATAAGCCTGTTCGAATTTGATATCGTTTCCATAGCAACAGTGCATTCACAGCGATTTGTCCAGTATATGAATCACAAAATATCAATGTTGTTATTTATCAGATAACAACATCCGGTCTTTGGTATGTAAGGATTCTGCAGTGTCACTTTATTGGAATTACTACGTTGTTGGACGCAAGAACGTATTTACGTTTTCCTTACACATTCTAACAAGACATAAAAATGAGGACAGGTAGTAAATAAACAACTAAGTAAATAACTGTTCATAACATCGCTTTTACACAGCATTTTAAACTTCTGGCAGATATCTAAATATGGTAAAAGTTTCATTAAACTTTTACATCCAGCCAGTTTTGCGTAATGCTGTGACAAAATCTGGCCGCTCATAACTTTACTTCTACTCAACATTTTGATTATTGCTTATAACACTGGACTCTCAGTTCAGGTATTTTACACGCCCTCACCTCGGACTGCTGTGGATATGTTTGCTCAAAGGCCATGTGTGTGTTTTATCTCATAGTGGCGTTCCACATTACTGCTTTCTACTAAAGCCACGGTTTCGGAACGTATGAGACAAACTGGTTTTAAACTTCCCGCAGGAAGAATAAACATATACTGATCTGTGTGATCATATCTGAAGGTCCAGTTTTCATACTTGCCTTTTTTTTGGAGTAAGTCGTTTCGTGAGGATTGTGTCATGATGTAGGTGCATTATGGTCGTTTCTATCTGTACACAGTAAACTATCGTGTTGACTGGCTCTGTTGAGTGACGCGTACAGTATTGCCATGCCAACCCTAAGCACTATGTTCGTCCACAAAAGCGCTAGATGATGTAAGAAAATCTGGCACATAACTCATAGCGTCAACATTTAGACTTAATTTCTGGTGCAGGTTAAACTTCAGGCGAATACATAAGGGCTGCCAAAGTTTCATTAAATTCTTTCCAGTCAGTTTTGTGTGATGCTGTGACAAAATCTGGCTGGACAGACATACAGACATACAGAGACTGGTTTCTGCTCCTCCAAAGTATGAAACATAAAGATATCATTGAAAAAGCGAGTTCTGACCAACATACAGACACAACCTTTCTTTCATTCATATAGAATATTATTAATTTCAGGCTGAAAAACATGAACTCATGTGTTTGTCACATGATTATTTACCCCTCCAGTGTTTTATTCCTTACATACAGTAATAACAGATCAACGTTTACTATTGTTTCCTACTTCTTTTTTTTCCTCACTTCTTTCTATTTTCTCTTCACTCGGAGTATCACAGTGACCTGGTTTTCATTCCCTTTCATGCTGCCTCTCTGTTTCAGCTTCAACACATTCCTCCTCCGCTACTCCAGCCTTCCTGTCACAACCTTCATAATTTTCCACTGACGAATGATGATCTGATGAGTAAACATGTCTTGTGTAGTACATACACACACACACACACACACACACGGGAGTTTAGCAAAGGGAAAAAAATTCTCAGCAGGATCCACAGAATTGGATTCATTAAGAAACTCCCTTTTTTATTTATTTTTTTACTGCTATACTGTGCGTGGAGTCTTCTGTAAATGTCTATCACTTTTACACCTTCACTCACTCATCGTCTATACCGCTTTATCCTGTACACATGGTTGCGAGTGGCCTAGAGCCTATCCCAGGAGACTTGGCGTACGAGGTGGGGTAGACCCTGGACGGGCCACCAATCCATCACACACACACATATATATATATATATATATACACTCACATGCTCATTCACACACTAGACATAATTTGGGAACGCCATATAACTCCATCTGTATGTCTTTAGACTGTGGGAGGAAACCGGAGAAACCGGAGGAAACCCACCAAGCACGGGGAGAACATGCAAACTCCATGCACACAGACCCCAAGGTGGGAACTGAACCCGGATCCTTGAGGTGCCAGGCCACAGTGCTAATTAAAATGATAGTAGATTTATTGTGATAAATCAATTTAATTTATTCACTCATATTCTATACCGCTTTATCCTGTATTCAGGGTCTCAG
>JAQMYJ010000008.1:3488205-3498205 GCA_030014305.1 Clarias laeviceps
CCCTGTTGAGTCTGGTTCCTCTCAAGGTTTCTTCCTATTACCATCTCAGGGAGTTTTTACTTGCCACTGTCGCCCTCAGCTTGCTCACCAGGGACTATCTGCTCATTTTGATTCATACACATTCACATTCCATACAAACTTAATTCTTTTGATTGTGTAAAGCTGCTTTGCAACAGTGACAATTGTTAAAGGTGCTATACAAATAAAATTGAATTGAATATTGAAAAAATAATTTCACTGTGCTATAAGCTACAAGTAACAAACAACTGAATCTTGAAGGGTAAAAGAACATTTTAAATAACTGTTTAAGTTTCTTCGCAGCCTCTCACTCAGCCAGCAGCTGTAATAAAAGTGATTCTGTAATGTAAATGCTTTGCTTTTTCCATTAGACCAACAAAATAATAGCACTGAGGGTAAATCAGTCTGGGTAGCTCTGGTCAACTAAAGCATGCAGTCATCATGCCAATGGAGATTTATGAATTTAATGAATATAAATAAACACTTAAAGCACTACAAAACCATAATACACAAGTAAAGCTGCAAACACATTAAAAAGTAAAAACAAGCCACTGTTTTAGGAACACACAGTAATGTCAGATTTCAGAATATAACTGTATCAGCTTAAAATGTTTCCAAAAATCTTCCATGAACAAATACATTTTTACAGAATAAAATTAACTATAAATGACAAGACTGCTTTCCAAAAGTAAGTCAGATTGTGCTTAAACCTAAAACACCAGTTTCTAAATGTATAATTGAAATACTCTTAGTTATGCAGGGTGGCAATACTTGTGGAGCTGATGAGCTGACCATGCTTGATACTACAAAACCCTTTTTTTTTTTCTTCAGTTTTATATAAATAAAGCACATCAACTTTTGTCATACTGTGAGCATGTCAAATGTGATCCTTACTGACCATGACAGTAAGCAGCATCATTTACGGTGATAACTGGTCTGTCAGGCTGAGCTCATAGCGACTGCAACTCTTCTTTAGGGATGGCAAATGCAACAGGCAGAATTAGGGGCTTCCGAAACAGTGAGTTGACCACACACACTATTCACAAGTAATGGTATAATACAAAGGCAATAGGATCTGAACACAGCAGAAGCCATGAGTAAACCTCCAGTTAAATATAAACCTATAATAAGGTTATATAATAAATATAATCATGTTTACAGTCATTTACTTAAAAGTGTTTTCTATTACTAAAGTATGAATATTTGTATTGTGCGCGCCTTTACATAATAAATTTAGGAAACTCAAGTCGCATTTGTGCTAAATGACAAAAATACAGCAGCATTCAAAACACAGCTAAAGGCCAAGGCGATGTTTTGTAAGTCTTGGCTTTGAAGCCTGAAGTCAAGAGTGATAAGTTCAAGTCAAGCCATTAGGCTCAGAAAAAATAATTACTATAGTAAATGTTTACAAATCATTTAGGCTCTAATGTGTACTCAATTTTTTAGACAAACTTTAGAATTCAGTGGAAATACTATATATATATATATATGTATATGACTCACTCATGTTCAATACAGCTTTATCCTTTATTCAGGGTCGTAGGGACCTGGAGCCAATCCCAGGAGACTTGGGGCACAAGGCAGGGTACACCTGGACAGGGTGCCAATCCAATCCATCGCAGGGCACACACATATACACACACTCGCATTCACACACTATGGGAAATTTGGGAGCACTAATTAGCCTAACCTGCATATCTTTGGACTGGGAAAGGATATGGGAGTACCTGGAGGAAACCCACCAAGCACCGGGAGAACATGCAAACTCCATGCACGCAGAGACGGGAATCGAGCCTGGCCAGGAATCGAACCCGGACCCTGGAGGTGCAAGGCGATAGTGCTAACCACTACACCACTGTGCCGCCTTTAATTTATTGAAATTTATTTATTCTTATTTCAAACATAACCCGTCTACATTATGGTATCTTTCTGAATAAAAAGTAAACGTACCGAGTTGCTTTAGTTTTAGTCATATTATTTTGATTAACAGTTTCTAGAGAACACATCGAGAGACCGCGGACCGAAACAAGTGTTTAGGAATGTAGAACTTGTCAAATATTCATATATTTTTATTAAACATAACCAAAAACTCTTTCCTTTCATTAACTGGTGTATTTCTGAAGGTGGAGATTCCCCAGCAGGCATTGGAACAGAAAGTTCAGTATGAAAACAGTGATGATGTGATGATGCAGAACGTCACACACTCTTGCGCACACACGTGTACGGTTTACACTCGGAATGGCTGTGCAGAACGCTTTAGATTTGCTGTATCTTTCATCTGACCTGATTTGACCTTCGTGTTGAGACTTCCTGTACGCAACACACATATAACATGCTAACATTTGACATAGCGTTGAGAAAGCTGTTTGAGAAGGCTACAAAAACATCTGCTTCAGTGTAGATTTGAGTGTTGATGGGGCAGTTGGTGTTTTGTAAAAGGTTTGATCCTCATAATGTTAGTTAGCAGTTAAAAAGGTACCACTGTATCTCTTTTTTTTTTTAAGCGTTGGCTGGAAGTTTCTGTGGATTTGTTTGGTGGAGTGTTTTCAAATTAAAAACGATGCTCCGATCAGAAAAGTCGCCAATTTGTAGTGCGTGTGTACTGTAGTTTACTGAACGAGGTAAGCATTACATAATTTGATATTAAATTAAGAAGAAGAGAGAAGCTCTGTGAAGTATTTACGCTTATTAAGACTGAGCATAATCCAGAATAAAGTCTGTCGGACTACGTGGAAAACAGCAGGCGCATCAAATCAGATGATCCCCATCAACTGGCCCGAATGAAAGGACTTAGTCAGTCATCAGTCGGCCAACTGGTGTGTGTTCGCTCCGTGTGTTTGTGATGTGGTCGTGTTGACGTCTGGGTGTCTGCACCTCCTCTGATGTGACCTTTGGATATTTAAAAATGTTATTAATACTGACTCATCCCTGTCATGGTGTCCCAGAGAGATGGGGGGGGGGGGAGTATATACACACACACACACACACACACACACAGGACAGTACGTGCGGTTACACATGACTCCTGACCCGAGTTGATTGGGTTCTTATAACCGCACGCAGAGTGCTTTATTCGGTTTATATGACAGGAGCTGGACCATTAACCGTTATGTATTTCAAAACATTTTTAACATTTCAATAAGTTGCTGCTGAGACACTGTTACCAGTGATGTCACTAATGGTGTGTGTGCCTTTGGAGGGCTTGTATGCTTGTATTATTGTTCATAGAAACAACCAAAAACATCTATTGAAACATGTGGTCATTTGTATCATTTTTGAATTTTTGCCTCAATTATGATTGTATAGTTGATTAAATAAAAAATAATAATTTTTATTGCCTGATAGGGATTCATTGGAATCACCCTAGACTTGCTGCTGTAAAAAGAATTTTACTCAATTGAGGGATTGTAATCTTCTGGAACGTTCCTGCAATGTTCCGGAAACATCCGCTGCCGTTAGAATGGTTCAACTTAACAACATTAGCAGAACGTTCTGGGATTGTTATTTTTGTACAGATCTCCTGTAATAACCATTTGTGCTGGATGTCTGAGAGGAAACGGGTCGAGGAAAAAGAGCGTTTGGAAGTGTTGGATAAAGAGTTCAAGACACAAAACAAGTCAAGACAAGGTCAGGGAAGGAAGCATTAGACGTTTTTAAGGAAGTCTGGACTGGAAAATCAGCATTGAGAGGCTGGGAGATGATGGAGAATGAGACCTAGAGTTGGAGATCATGTAACCTACTGGATTCCAACCGCCGTTAAACAACAAAGAAAAACTCTTTGAAGAACTGTTTGTTTCTCAACGTTATTAAAACATTGAAAGAATGTAACGTTTAGAATCATCAACTTTCCAAAAACCGACTAGCTGTTTAGGTTTGTTTCACAATCTTATCAGACTGTTGAGGGAACGTTGTCTTTGCAATATAAACGATATGAACCTGTTTTTTCAGTTATCATTGAGAAGGTTCCTGCTCTGCTCTAAAGGTGTCGGCTCTTATAATGGTTTGCTTAACAGCATTATTAAAAGGTTGAGGGAATGTTCGTTTTGGAACGGACCTGTAATATTCTAAAAACATCTGCTGCACAAATAGTTTGCATCACAACTTTATTAAAAGGTGGAGAAAAATTATTTTGCAATGTAATAACCTACTGTAATAACAGTAACAATAACACTAACAATAATTTGCTTCTTGATGTAACTAGAACATTGAAGGAACATTTTCTTTGGAACATTCCAACAACTTGCTGAAAACATCTACTGCAGTTAATACATTGCTTTCTAATGATATCAGAATGTTGTGCGAACGTTGTCTTTGGAATGTTCCTGTAATAATGCATGGCTTCACATTGTTATTAGAATGTTATTTTTGGAATGCGTTTGTAACATTATAAAAAGGTTTACTGTAATAACATTTACAGCTAGACCTCCAGGGTCCGGGTTCAATGCCGTGCTTTATGGGCTGGCAGGTTCTCCCCGTGCTTGGTGGTTTCCTCTGGGTACTCCGGTTTCCTCCCACAGACATGCAGGGTAGGCTAATCAGCGTTCCCAAACTGCCCCGTAGTGTGCGAATGAGTGTGTGTGTGTGTGTGTGTGTGTGTGTGTGTATGTGCCCCGATGGACTGGCACCCCATCCACGGTGTACTCCTGGGATAACACCACTGTTATTAGAACATTACAATAATGTTATTTTGAAACACTTCTGTAACTTTCTCAAACATCTACTTTAACACCGGTTTGCATCACAACATATTTAGAAGAAGGTTGAGAGATTGTTATTTTTCCAATGTAATACGGTTTGTTTTATAACACTGTTAGAACATTAAGAGAATGTTAGCTTTGAAAGTTTCCTACAATAAAAATTGAAGAAAAAAAAAAACACCTGCTATAATAGTAAGTTTCACAACGCTGCTACAACATTGGAGTAACATTATCGTTGGAAAAGGCTCACAACTTTCTAAAGAAACTGAGGTTTGCTTTACAATGTTATTAAAACGTTGACTGTTACCCTTGCGACGCTACTAGAATATCGAGGGAAAGTTATTTCAGGAATGTTATCCCCGCTATTCTGTATTAAAATCTGCTACAGTGATGATTTGTTCCTTTGCATTATTGGAAGACAGAGGGAATGTTATCGCTGAAACGTCTCTGCAATGTTCTGGAAACGCCTGCTGCAATAATGGTAAAGAGAACATACGGTAATTCATCACAATGTATATCGTCCAGCTGCAGGCTTCTTGATAAGCTCATAGCTGGTGTTAAAGAAGAATTTACTGCACCACTCCAACTGCAGGGGTTTTACAGAGAGAGAGAGACAGAGAGAGAGAGAGAGAGAGAGAGGGAGAGAGAGGGAGAGAAAGACGACTCGGGACCAGGCCAGAAGAAGTCCGAGCGGGTGAAGATATTTAGCGTGTTTAGACTGAGCATGACGGATGTGACTGCCCTCTGTCATAAAGTGTAGTGTGTGTTTCTGAAGACTGACGCGAGAAAGCTGAAACCCGGCTTCTCCCTTCATTCGCTTCTCCACTACACTACAGGCTCTCTTAGTATTCCACACCACACACATGCAGACACACACACACACACACACAGCCGAGAGATCCTCCACCCGTGGCGTAATCTACTAAATGCACTGCGCCAACTGACTAGCACAGCATCAGTGAAGCATTAAACAGTATCCACACTGAATCATTATTTCCAGCACTACAAGAATACAAACGCATTCATCAAAAATATATTGAACGTGGCACAATCCCCATTCACACACACTATGCACACTTTACTCGGGGATTAGGGTAAAAATGGTGGTGCAACGGTAGATTTGTATCGTTCCCAAGAACGATTGCTTCCCCCTTCCCCCACTGACCAGCATCACATTGTCGTTTTTCTCCGTACTCGGGTACGCTTGCGTAATCCAACCTCTGATACAGGAGGTGGCAGTTTGTACCTAGTTGCTTTGCGATCGTCGTGTTTATCAATAATATCAATAATATTATTGATATTACGGGAAAAAAATGGCAAAAGCGACACTCTCGCGTGTCTTCCTACTTCATCAGCTATAGCCGTGTAAGTCAGAGGATGACAGACTGAAGGCACTGATGACGTCGCATCCACCTCCGTGTTCAGATACGATCGACTTCCATATCTGATTCGATCCATATCCGAGTACCTGCTAGCGTTCTCGTTAACACCCTTTCACGTGGATTCGGAATGAAACGTCTTCTCATCGATCGAAATGAACCAGACTTTAAGGGGTCAAGTGTTTTTGGAAATGGTCTATGTTTTACCCCATATCAATAAGGTTTGGCTCCAAACTCGTTCTTGTTTATGGCTCGTCCCCTATGCTAATACTAATTGCAAATCAGACAAAAAGTATGCAATTTAAGAATGAAGTAAAACCAGAGAGGCTTCTTTGTTCTGATTGGCTGGATGTTCATGATCCGCACAAGTCTTTCTTTTTTTTTTCGTAAAATGTGTAAATGTGATGAAACCTTTACCAAGTATTACAACAAGGCTATGATACAACAAGCGCTTACTGCACCTTTAAACTTTATTATGCTCAAGTTTGTCCTCATTATTAATCACAATACATTTCACAGTCTTCTCTCCAAAGCCACGCCCACAAAGCACTGCCTTGATTAGAACCCTGAACTCTAGGGCAAAACCAGACTGGCATGAGTACCACAGAGGCGTGGGTCTCTCCTGAGAGCAGATATTTGATTAAAGCTTTTGGAATGTTCCCACAATTTACAGATCACTGACCGCACCTTTAACATTAATTCTTCCAGGACATCATCCATGATTCATAGCCCACTACATGTCGATTACCTTAGCTTAAATTAAAAGTACGCAGTCTGAGGAGCAGCGTTTAGTTGTGTAGTGGTTTTAATATAGAAAGTATTACAAAAAAATCCAAATTGAAAATAGCTTACCGCACCTTTAATGTTGTTTGTGCTTGATTTTTGACCAGTTCTACATCATCATCATCATCATACTGTATGTTATTAATAGTGCACTACATGTTGTTTAATTTCTCTTTGCGTGAGCTACTGATACAGTCTGATACCAAATGATAGAAAATACTCCGATTTAAAAAACACTGACCGCATCTTTAATGTTAAATCCGCTTCATTTGAACCGGGAATGTTAACAAAATAACCATGAGTACATCGTAGTGACGCCAATGACATCATCTAATTGTTAAGACTCATCTCAGATACAAAGCTTGAGAATCTACCAGACGCAGATTAAGAAATGATGACCTCAGGGTGACTGTGACGCTTGATCAGCATTCACGCAGCATCAGCAGCAGCAGCACTGGCACACCAGGCCAGTGAGAACAGATGGGAAGAGGGTCACGGCATCCCTTACGCTGACAAATAGCAGAGCCCTGCGCCGGCTGAGTCCAAAAAACCCACTTGTGTAAGTGTGCTAATGGAATGTAGGACACAGGGGGCTATTTGTAGCGCGTCTGCGAGTCGCCGCAAACACCTGCTCTGAGGTCACTTCCTGCCGACTCAGCTCGAACCGCGGCGGTGCACCTGCCGGAGATCTCAGAGCGGGCTGGTCTCAGACCTTAAGGGTTTTAAGACAGGTTTATAAAGGACGCTGGTTATTTTTCCGAGACCATGTGTGATTCATTTCTCTTCCACTACAGCAACTTCCCCAGTGAAAACTAGATTACAGACTTACATTTAATATTGTGGAAGCTTGTCATGTTGCGGAGAGACGTAGGCTACTACTCCATGACTTTTCCACGTTAAAGACATGCAAATAAACATTTTTGACATTTTCTAATCCTTCCGAACATCACAAAAATAAGGAAGATTTTAGGATCAGGTTTGAGTTTCGGTTCTCATTTCCAGTTAGCGATTAGGGAATCTGTGACGAGACCCTTCGCTTGTTAGCGCTTTATTGGACGCTATTTATACCAGTGTCATTAAGCAGACAAGTGTGTCAGGACACTAGGTAACGTCCCAGTGTGTTGATGGGCCTGTTTTGACACCCTGATTGCACTGCGGCATTTCTGAAGAGATCTTTAAACACGTCGTGAACGGAGGAGACCGTAACTAGGCTTGAGCGGTTCAACGATTCCATCGAATTACAAACTTCTAATTCAAATTCAAATTTTATTTGTCACATACGCAGTCATACACAGTACGATATGCAGTGAAATGCTTACACGACCGCCTGTGACCTCAAAAAAAAAAAAATTTAATAAAATTTAACAAGACATAATAACGAGAAAAAGAAAAGAGGCAATAAATAAATAAATATCTTAACTATAAGAAAGTTGAACAAAATATACAAGTTTTCAAAATACATAAGAAATATAAACCTATCTGTACAGACAAAAATGAATTTAAATGCAAATAATACATGGAATGAATGAAAAATGTCTGAAGTGTGCAGTTGAGCATTATTTGTGCAAATGTGCAATGTGTGTGCAATGTGTGTGCAATGTGCTATGTCAAAAAGATTGTTTGATTTGCTTGATATCTATGGAAGAACATTTTCAACGGCACAATTTTTTTCACCAAAACAATACGATTTTGCCAGCAATTTATTATAAAAGCTATGAAACGTGATACATATAATCAATTGTAACCTCATACGAGAGCATATCAGGTCAGACACAGGTCAGTTTTGCAGAGTAGGTGAAACGTAGCGAATCTTCAATATCAGTCTTATCTTCCTGATCCTTCAACATCATTGAAAAAGTTTTAACCTTAAACATTGTTTAAAGCACTTTACTGAACCCTGTCCCAGATGGTCACTCCAGTTCCCATATAAAAACATGCATTTAAAAAAATTTTTTGATTGCTAACAGGGACATCCTGGTATCAAAACAAGGCTGAGATTTCCCTCTTTCCTGATACTTCCTTAAAATATGCCATAAACAAGATTTCGACATTTTTCTTTCCAAGGCGTTCCTCATAAACAAACTCACACTGGCCATATCTCAGGAACCGGCCATCATACAGCGATGAACATGCTAATAAAATGGAGCTTATTGAACCCGGACTCTAACAATATGCAGAAGTCAAATCACCCAAAATGCGACTTTTTCATGATTTGATGTGACGGGTCACATTATTGTCATGTACTGTAACTTGGGCAATACTGCAAAAATTACTGGTTAAAATAAATAAAGCGTGTCTAGTGTTCAGCCCACTATCAAGACATGACTGGATTTTGAAAAGCAAAAGCCTAAAATCATGGAAAAATCACAGGATATGACATGACTTTCGTGGTGATGGCGGTAAAAGTCTGAAGATGTGCACAAGAATCAAAGATTTTTTTCATTGATAAGTAACTGATAAAAATCGCAGATTAATCGCAGACCAGCATTTTGAGCAGCAACCTGAATTAAGAAAGCGCACCATGAGACCCAGATCACACGAACAGTGAAATCAAACCACGCACTAAACATGAAGAGCCATTTAAGAGATAATCAGTTGAGGTGATGCTGATGTGCAGAAGGTCTGTGGTGCGGGAGGGAAACGTAATGCATTCAAGAATTCACTCAATCTGAGCAGGAGACTGAGGATAAAAATTCCTAACACGTACAGTACTGTGCAAAAGTCTTGCCCCCCACCCTCCCTCCACCCCCACCACCATTTCTTCACGTTATATAAAATTAAGTTATTAAATTTAAGAAACAAGAACAAATGTTTTTACTGCGACAGGCTGCAAAGTGCCTAAAGATATCAGTTTAAAATACAGTTGCAAGCAGCAATGAGCGGGGCCAAGCACCCTGCGCCATCGCCTCCCGGGTTTAACGTGCATTTAAAGGGGACATACTGATACCATCATGACATGCCTTTAAAATAGGTTGACACTATGAAGTCACTCAACGTGATGTCACTCTATATGATGTCACTCACAAAGTTATTAATCACTTTTCAGCATAAGGCATCGTCGCGTCTGACCCGTTTGAGATATAAAACGATCCGCAGATTTCAACCTGCCTGGTAATTTTCATG
>JAQMYJ010000008.1:3506009-3523330 GCA_030014305.1 Clarias laeviceps
CTTATTCACTGTTTATTAACCCCTCACTCATCACTTATTCACTGTTTATTAACCCCTCACTCATCACTTATTCACTGTTTATTAACCCCTCACTCATCACTTATTCACTGTTTATTAACCCCTCACTCATCTCTTATTCACAGTTTATTAACCCCTCATTCATCTCTTATTCACAGTGTATTAACACCTCACTCATCACTTATTCACTGTTTATTAACCCCCTATTCATCTCTTATTCACTGTTTATTAACCTCTTATTCATCACTTATTCACTGTTTATTAACCTCTTATTCATCATTATTCACAGCTTATTAACCCCTCACTCATCACTTATTCACTGTTTATTAACCTCTTATTCATCACTATTCACATCTTATTAATCCCTCATTTATCACTTATTCACTGTTTATTAACCTCTTATTCATCATTATTCACATCTTATTAATCCCTCATTCATCACTTATTCACTGTTTATTAACCCCCTGTTCATTATTCACAGCTTATCAACCCCTCATTCATCTCTTATTCACTGTTTATTAACCTCCTATTCATCTCTTATTCACAGTTTATTAACCTCCTATTCATATCTTATTCACTGTTTATTAACCACTCATTCATCACTTATTCACTGTTTATTAACCTCCTATTCATCTCTTATTCACTGTTTATTAACCACTCATTCATCACTTATTCACTGTTTATTAACCTCCTATTCATCACTTATTCACTGTTTATTAACCTCTTGTTCATTATTCACAGCTTATCAACCCCTCATTCATCATTCACTGTTTATTAACCTCTTATTCATCACTTATTCACTGTTTATTAACCTCTTATTCATCACTTATTCACAGCTTATTAACCCCTCACTCATCATTTGTTCACTGTTCATTAACCCCTCATTCATCACTCATTCACCTATCTCTAACATGCTACTGCCCTAATGTGTCTTTTAAGCTTGATTTCAACAGTTATTCTCTTTTCACATCTCTTATAACTGCTTATTCACCTCTTATTATTTTTAATATCAGTTATTTATTTCTTATTAACCCTTTGTTTACAGTTTTGTCAGCTAGTATTCATGTCTTTTTAACCTTTATGTTCACATCTTTTATTTACATCTTATTAACATCTCTGATTGATTTATTTTTCTCTTATTAACCTTTTATTAACTTCTTTCTGGATACTTTGCTCGGGTACATACTGTGCTCAGGTGGACACTCTCCACTAAGAAGAAAAAAAAAGAAATTTTAAAGATTTGTACACCTTTAAAATTTGGCTAAATCTCCCTGGCTAAATCTCTGTGTGAGCAGTGTGTACACCTGTATAGTGATGATTAATATCCTTTAAATCAACTTCGGGGCTTTTGCTTTATGACAATGCTTTGCGTGTGTGTGTGTGTTGTGGTTAAAACCCACAAAACAAATAAAAATGCAGTGAAATGAGTTTGTCTGATTGAGCTGAATACGAGCACCTGCAGGGCTTTATGGCTGTAAACACACAAACCAAACAGCCATAACGTACTCCTTACTTTTGTTACAGGTTAAGAGCACTTGCACCACGAGAATAAAAGACAGTCGGCTATGACATCTGCAGGCCCGTAGAGAACAGTAAACACGAAATCAGGGAGGAGGAACACAAAAGGTGTATTAAGGACGCACAACAGCCAAAACAGTAATTTCAGAAACATGTGCTTTAGCCGCGTATAGAATTACTACACTTGCAAATTTCAAGCAAATTTTCTTAATTGATAGAAATATTAATAATCAATCGTCAATAATTATTCATAAGACAAACCTTTTATTTAAGTAGAACAGTCATAAATTAGTTACTTAAGACAAATCAATGAAGCAAAAATAGTTTTAACAAATAGAATCTGAAATAATTATAATAACAGGCTTGTCTCGCTATACTCATTTAAAACAAGACTGCAGAAAGTCCAATATCCTGCCTGAACTGCAAGCACGCCCTCTTGTGGTGTACAAGTTAACAGATATGTGAGCTACTGAGAAATATGGTGCAAAACAAATCACATCATCGGTTAAAGCATTTGTAATCCTTAATCCAAATAAATTTATTGATAATCAATATCACTAATATCTTAAATGATTGTTATGAAAAAAATTATTTAAAAAATCTTGCACTATAGTACAACTCTTTCACCAAAATGATGATTTAATTCAAAGTTCATTCAGTGCTATTCTTTTATATATTCACAAACTTCTCAAAATATTCAACATTATAAACTAACATTCAATTATGAATTTATTATTTTTATTATTATTATTTGATTTAAGAGAAATTAGGCATATTTTGTTACTTAGCACATAACCAGCTCTTCGTTATTTGCATTGCTTTCCATACATGCCATTTTGCCTTTGACCTTATTTTAATATTGTAAAAATTATTTTACTTTTTATATTTAATAATTTAACATACATTTTATTATTTTAAATGGTTATTTCGCTTATTGATATTTTATTGATTGCTGTATATTACACACTATAAGCTACTCCATGGATAAAAATGTTGACTTCTTCCAGGCAGTGAGATAACTTGCCGGATTATACGATGACGATTCCCTTATGATGAAAGAAAATGTTTTGTCTATGTTAATAATCAGTGTGAAAAACGTGCTCTCAGCAACACAAGCACATCCTGGTAATGTTATGTCTCGAAAAAAACAGGTTTTACAATGCAAATGCAAAGGAGAGTTTGTACTCGTACGTTGCTGGTTAAATGATAAATTTCTCTCTGCTGCATCAAGACAACAGACAGCTCTCCTCTTGTATCATGCTTTTGGTTTAAGTCTCGCTATTAGCTTTTTCTATCATTGTATCCTGTCCTCTTTTTGGGGGGCTTTTAGTTGAGTATATTAGCAGTGGTCACTCCCAAATTTCAATCAGAACATCTTCACACTGCTACAACTTGTAATAAATGGCCAACGAATCTAATTGTACCAGCAGCATTGTTGCATAATTTACGCGTACCTGGAAAACCACAAGCCGCCCCAAGATGGCACATTAGAGCCAAAACATGTAAAATGTTACTTTATTTCATGCTAAAAACACTCATGAGCTGTTTCTCTTCAAAAAGAGCACCTAAAAATAGCTGTCCAATGAGGACGCAGCACTGTAACACACGCCCAAAAGCAGCAGGTGTCCAATGAGGAAGCAGAATGTAACACCCGCCCAAAAGCAACTGTCCAATGAGGACTCAGCACTGTAAAACCCGTCTAAAAGCAGCTGTCCAATGAGGAAGCAGCAATGTAATACCTGCCTAAAAGCAGTAGCTGTCCAATTAGAAAGGAGTAATGTAAACTCATCATTAATGCAATTTCTTTCATTTCACACAAATTTTTTTACCTCTTAATTGTAAACCCTCCTCCCTCATTGCAAGTCTTGTTTGAGCCTTATTTTATGTTGAACAGTGAAACTTCGGATTGTGAGTAACGCGGTTTACGAGTGTCCCGCAAGACGAGCAAAGATTTTTAAAAAATTTTAACAAGTCTTGGTTTACGAGCACCGAGTATCATGTATCACGCATGCGCTTCTTGTTTTGACGCTGAGCGTCACATGGTCACAACTGAGCCAACGGTTTTTCTCTCTCTTGTGCTGCGGAATTGTGGGTAATCGTCTCCCCTGCTGGGTCTTAGTGCTCGTCTCTCACAGGTATAATCAATATCCGTGCACGTATGTACTGTTTACTATAAGACTGCAACCACGGTGTGTGTGTGTGTGTGTGTGTGTGTGTGTGTGTGTGTAAAACATCTTTTATTTTGTGTTTGTAAGCGCGTATGTACAGCGCACGTGTACTGTTTACTATAACACTGTGACACACACACACTCTCTTTCTCTCTGCTCTACACAGAAACTTTGCTCTGTCGCGATTCTTTTCAAAGATAAAGTGCAGGTTAATTTGTTTTATGTTTTCTTTGCCGCAGTGATTCCGTTAGTGTGTCGCTTAATCGAGTGTCATTAGAGAGATTTCTTGTTTATTTTTCCTATAAATCAGTGTTTCCGTTGTGTGTGTGTGCACCTGTGTGTGAAAAGAGTGGAGGAAGGGTAACTGTGTAAGACGAGACGGGGGAGAGGGGGAGGGGCTCCTTACTTTAGATTCACACACACACACACACAGCGCCTGCGCGCACAAACGGAAACACTTATCTGTCGGGATTTATATTTACTTTTTTTGAAAGTAAAGTGCAGCTTAATTTATTTTATTTTTACTTTATATTTTGTGTTAATTATTTTTATGTATTTATTTTTTTGGGCTGTGGAACAAATAATTTAAGTTTCTATTATTTCTTATAGAAAATTCGATTTGGTTTACGAGTGTTTTGAAATACGAGCTACTTCTGGAACAAATTATGCTCGTAATCCAAGGTTCCACTGTATATTATGTGAACTGGCTGCTGTAACGATACAATTTCCCTTTGGGATTAATAAGGTACTCTATCTATTTATTTATTTACTTTTTGTTCCTTAATTTTTCTTTCCTGGCACAAATCTGACTCTATATATTTATATTGCTATCGGCCCACCGCTACAAAGGCTAATACCCCTATCTCACCTATGCGGTTTCACGCGGTGGCCATAAGTATGGTTCATCATGATTGACCGCGAGTTCACATCAGCGGAACATCGGCGGGCAATCGCGGCGGCTCACGGTGCCTAACATCGCATCTCACCAAGAGTCAAACCGCATATGTGAGATAGGGGGGGTATTAGCATAATTTCTCATTTTCCTGTGTTTGTGTAGGCGTGGTTACAACCAGGAATATTCCAAGCTTACAGTACGTCCACTGATCTCAAGAACTCTTGTATGATTTTTCTCCATAACAGCGTTTATTCGCATCGTGTAAAGCTGGCGCACTGCAACGACCAGATGTTCTGCGTATATATTTTTACAGGCAGTTCATTATAAAAACACATCACTTATTGCCCCTTTAAAATGCGAATAAAATATTACAGGTATGATACTGATGTCATAATCACCTCAGTGTGTCCTCTAGAACTTTATGTCACCCTTCTATTCGGCTTGTAAAAACACACACACACACACACACACGGAAAGGCCCAGCATTGCATTTTTTCTGCTTATTATTATTATTTGCAGTGCACGGTGCACACTCATCCTCTCTGTCACGCCATCATCCTCATCCTCTCTATCAGTCCTTTCTGATCTCATCCAATCTCCAGTTCTTGCTCTCTCCTTCATTCTCTCTCTCTCTCTCTCCATCCCACTCACCCCTCCCGCTCCCCCTCTCTCTTTCTCTCCTCTGAGAGCGCTGCCAGTGTTCCCCTCCTTTTTTAGCCGTGGGTGACGGAGTGCTTTTCTCTTTGTCCTTAATCCAAGTGAGAGCAGCACTCGGAAAAAATGCCTACTAAGAGTTATAGTGATGGGTTGTGTGCGCACACACACACACACACACACACACACACACACACAGTGTAGATGCACACTGCGGATAAAGGAAAAAGGCAGTGGAGAATCAAGGAGGATAGGAACACCTGGTGACTCTCTCTCTCTCTCTCTCTCTCTCTCACACACACACACACACACACACACACAAGAACTACTACTACTACTGCTACTTTTTCACTTTGATCATTTATAACCATAATACACTGAACAGCATCTTTACATCTTCACTTCAATGTCAGTCGGACATTCATTTTTATTTTTTTCCGGAAAGCATCATCCCTCTCTTTTTTTCTTTTTCTTTCAAGGTGTCATCCCTTTATCTTCTCCTTAAAAATGGAAAAAACAACTATCTTCCTTATCCATCTCTCTTTTTCTAGCTATTCTTTTCTCTTCATTTTCTATTAGAGTATCCCTTTCTCTTTTCTCAATTATCACTTTTTAACCATCGTGTATCGTGTACTTTTAGCCTTTTTATGATGTTATGATGTGGATGTACAGCACTTTGGTCAGTGCCGCGGCTGTTAGAAATGTGCTATACAAATAAATAAACTAAACCTAAACCTTTTTACTTTTTGGAAAGAGTAATCACTTTCTCTTTTCTCCTTGTAAATCTCAAATAATCATCCTCTCTCTCTCTATTCTGTTTTTCAAAAGTATCATCTCTCTCTTTTTCCTCCTCTTCAAAAGTATCATCCTTCTTTTTTTCTCTCTAAAACATATCATCTGTCGCTTTTTTTTCTTCTCAGAAAGTATCATGGTTTTCTCTTCCTGGAAATTACAATCCTTCTCTCTAAAGTATCATCTTTTCCTTTCTTTCTCTTTTTGAAAAGTATTATTTCTTTAAAAGCATCATTTGGTGCTTTTATTTCTCCTCTTAAAAAATATTTATATTCTCTTCCATTAAAAGAATCATCCCTTTATCTTCTCTCATCTTAGAACATACTACCCCTTTCTCTTTTTCTCTACTCTATTCGAAAAGCAAAAAACATAATCCCTCTTTCTTTTATCTTCTTAAAAACCTGTAATAATCACTCACTCACTCACTCATTCATCTATACCACTTTATCCTGTATGCATAATGATGTTATAGTTACAGGGTCGCGGGGGGCCTAGAGCCTATCCCAGGAGGGCATAAAGAGGGGTACACCCTGGACAGGGTGCCGATCCATCACATTGCACACACTCATTCACACACTATGGGTGATTTGGGAACACCGATTAGCCTAACCTGCATGTCTTTGGGAGGAAACCCACTAAGCGCGGGGAGAACATGCAAACTCCATGCACACAGAGATGGGAATCGAACCTGGTCCGTGGAGGTGCAAGGCCGACAGTGCTAACCACTACACCACTGTGCCGCCCTGTGGCTTAACAAGCATACAATATTCCACTGAAACTGCTTAGGTACAGGGACTGGACTGAAAATGAGAGGCCAAAAAAAAAAATCCTGAAACTGCTAATGAATTAATTGGCATTAAGAATTGAGTAGATTTAACTGATAATGTTTTGCATAATGTTTCTCTGTAGCTCCCTTATCTATTAACTTGTACACCACAAGGGGGCGCACCTGCAGAGCTGCCTCACTTTTATATGCACAAATAGCGACAAACAGAATTTTGGTCCTGCAATTTTTTTTATGTTTTATTAATATGTCTATTATTGCCAGTAGATCTGTTTAAATAAAACTTAAACTGATAATATTTGCAACCCCTGTATGCGTTATAAAAACCTGTGCATGAATAATTCAGGGCACTTTACTCCTCGCTCCTGACAGAATCAATCACTTAAGTTAGAGACAAAGATTACAAAAGGGTCAATTAACACCTTTGTTTATTTTCAACATTCATGGACCGAATTCCTCCACATACACCACAAAACGGGGAGCTTTATAGCCAGCTTAACATCCGACAATCAAACATGTCTGTATGCTGATTGACCTAAAGTAAATAAACCATATGCAGTAATGTGTAACTCAGTTAAAGTTTAAGAAGTGCTATGATGTTTAGCTTCAATGCTTTAAGCAGCCATGCTGAGACCGTCCTGAATTTACAAGAATAAATTTAGTTTTTTTTCTCTAGACAGAGACTGGAAATTCCGACTTTTATTTTAGAATTAATACTCAAACCGGGACTTGTGATAAAATTTCTGGTGAATGGAACCAATAGATGTGAAACCAACGGACATTTACAGAAGACTTCAAACGCAGTCTGGTAAAGAGACTCTTAGCCACAGGAAAACATTTGAATGGTGCTAACATTTTAAAGAAAGCTGTACGTCTGTGAATGATGATCCTGGTCGAGGTGGCTCAGAGCCCACTGTAGTCGGTCCTGTGAACATTCAGCGAGTGGAACTCCTGATCCTTAAAAAAAATCAACATAACTTGAGGAAGAGACGTGTCTGTCTGTGGGAACTGTACATACAATCACTCACACATTACAGGACATCACCAGGGAGTTATTGCCACATACATTCCCATACTTGTACCTCGCGTCAAGCCATTTCTACATGTTTTGACCATTTAAGGTAACCCTAAGTTAAGCTTTTATTTGTCACATGTACATATTCTTTCTTCGCATATCAGCCAGCGTAACTGGGGTCAGAGCGCAGGGTCAGCCATGATACAGTGCCCCTGGGGTAGTTAGGGTTAAGGGCCTTGGCTCAAGGGCCCAACCTGGTGGAGCTGGGGATCAAACCGCCGATCTTCCGATCAGTAACTTAGCTCTCTGAGCCACCAGTGCTTGGATACCATCAATGTTTCTCAGTAACTCAGTGCCTTAGTCCTCTGAGCCACCACAGAGTTCCATGGCTCCAGTATACTGAGAAAGCTTTCCACACTGATGGTATCCAAGCACTAGTGATAAACTGGGATAAGTGAATTAGTGTAGCAGGGGATTATATAGAGAAATAATGGGAGTTTTTACTCACAGGGTGTTTTTACTGTTCCGTTATTCGAACTTTATCAAAAGTTCTGGTTTGACAGCCCTCTTAGTTTATATACCAGCTACACTGTAAACCCTAATGCTCAAAGTAATTAAACATATTGAGTACTGTTAACTTAAATAATTACAATTAGTTCAAGTTAATAGGCCTTGATGAGTATTTAGAACTTTTTGTAGAAATGACACTTTTCAAGTTAGCTGAAAAAATTTGATATTTTAAGCATCCGTAAGTACTTAAGTAACAGTAACTGTCACCTTAAAGTTCCACCAACTTAAAATCTTACAGGACTAGCAATTTTGTGTCTGACATCATCAGGGCAACAGGGCACTGGTGGCTCAGTGGTAAGTGTTTCGCCTGCCAAGCGAAAAGCCCGGGTTCGATTCCCAACGACTGGATGAAGATTCTGTCCCAAGCCCAGATAAAATGGGAGGGTTGTGTCAGGAAGGACATCTGGCGTAAAACCTGTGCCGTGCTTGTGTGCAGCAACAACTAAAAAAAAAGATGATTGGCTACTCAATAATGCAAGTAAAGATCAATTAATATGAATGAGGACAACAAACTCAAAAACTCATAGTTCTATTTACTTAAAACTGGGAACATCATTACTTAAAAAATTTGATGTAACTGATTACCTCAAATTTTTGGAGTTTTGCCAACTTATTCGGGTTTTACAGTGTAGTTACATTCAATGCTACTGAGCACAACCAAAGCAAGTTTCTTTTCTTTTCCGTACATCTTTTTGAAACTTTCCATTAATTTACTGTAAACTCTACAGCCAACTTCAACATGATACCACAAATGACTCTACAAGGAGTAAACGGCTATAAATGGCTTCTAATTGGAACTACAGTCCACTAAGTAGAGTGTGGAAGTCATTATTGTACACCCTATGTAGTGCACGTGCATAGGGAGCAGGGAGCCGTTTGGGATTCAGGCTCAGATTGCCGTACCGGCCCGCAGAGACCGGCAAGAAAATGAGACTGCTCTTTTTTAGTCTGAGCTAACTGGAGGAGTGAGGATCTAAAGATCCAAGAAGGAGAATGAAGAAGAGGAGGAGGAGGAGGAGGAGGAGGAAGAGAGGAAGCTAGAAAAGATAGATGTGTGGTTTTGGCCTGCATTTAATTGCGCAGGTTCAGTTTACAGGCTGTTGGCAGCATGAGCTCTACCTCATAAGAAATGTAGCGCAGCCAATTTTACAGTAATAGTCTATCAATGGTGGGATTGGCCAGCTTGTAGGAGATGGAATTACATTTTTTTCATGGCCGCCTCGATAAATCGGCGGAGGAGTTCAAGAGCTTCTGACGACAGCCAGGGAAAAATAAATTAAATTAAATAAAATAACCGGTCAGGGTGGACGGAGAGGGTCCTGGCGAGCCCTGAGGACCGTGAACAGGTTCCTACCGCGTCCTGCAGGACTTCATTCATCACTGTAGGTGTTAATTCAACACATCACAACGCTGCACCATCAACACCCGCAGTAATTAATGAAGTCCTGCAGTGTTCTGCCCCTCACACTTTCACACATGCCCAGGACTCTGAGAGGTGACACCAGGAACAGTGTGTATAAAAAAATCTGCTGCATCCACCATCTTAACCATCCACATTAGGAGGAGGGGGAGGAGGAGAGGGAGGAGGGCGGGGGGGCGGTTTGGAGACCTGCATATGTCGCAGAGTGGTAGGAGAATTCGGTGTTCTCGCCCCGTATCCCCCTGCTAATCGTCCGTACTATTTTTACACTCTAGTAGATGAAGTTAGGGGAGAGAAAATAAAAACGATGCAGCGGGGGAGTGCTCGCTCTCGCATCAATACTTCTAATGCGAAGGCGCCGCGACGAGGAACTCGGGGATGCTCGTGCGCTGAAAATGCAGAGAGCGTCGTAATTAAGCCCGAGGAGACACAGACACAAAGATTCCAGAAACAGAGTTAATTGTGGAAGTAGAATGTTAGATCTTATAATATTACTCTAGTGTTGCTCATAACCGCAAATTAGTACAGTAGAACCCAAGCTGTTATTAGAGAATAGTTTATATTCTGCAATGTGAAAACTGCCATATTAGACTGTTAGAATTTCTCATAGTCTGGAATCCATGCGTTATTTTGTAACTTTATGATGTTTGTAAAGAACTTTTTATATTGTACAATTTTAGGACACAGAGTGTTTCACTACAATAGCATTCATTCTCAAATTTAAATTTTAGAGCTAAAATTTTTTTATTTCTTTATATTTTTGTTGTTAGTGTTTCGGCTGCTCCCGTCGAGGCGTCGCCACAGCGGACCATCTTGCAACTTTAATTTTATTTAGTAGAACTTCTTATATTCTACAACTAAAATATTAGAACCTTGACATATTCCCAAATTCCATAGTGTTGATTTGTGTTTAATGTTTCTCCAGTACAGCGTATATTCTAATGTACAGCGTATATATATATTAGAAGTTTGAACTTATTATTATGAACTTATTTATTTAAAGAATTTCTCACATTCTAAAATTGGAATGTCAGAATTTAGTTGTTTGTTAGATTGTTCAGTTAGTTAATTAAATAGTTTCTCATATTCTAGTATTGGAATGTTGGACCATAGTGTTTATTTCTCATAATCCAGAATTAGAAAGTTAGAATTTCTCCAATTATAGAATGAGAATGTTAGAACCTTAAACGTTTTGTTTTTGTATAATTTCTTATCTGAAATATTAAAACCTAGAGTTATTTTTCTCACGTTCCAAAATTTAAATGTTAGAATGTTACTTTAGAACAGACCGTTGTATCTTAAATTAGTATGTTACAGTATGTTAGATAGTATGTTAGAACATATTAATGAATTAATTAAAATCATTTCTCACATTATAGAATTAGAATGTTGAAACATAGTGTTTATTTCTCATATTCCAGAATTAAAATGTTAGAACCTATAATGTTTGTTCTCATGTTCTATAGTTAGTTTTAGAGTATTACTTTGTTAGAACATCTTAGATTTTACAATTAGGATGTTAGAACACGTGGTGTATGTTTATCATAATTTAAAAATTAAAATGTTAGAACCTGGGGTGTTTTTTCTCATATTCTCAATTCAGAATTATATTTCAATTATATTTCAAAATTATTATGTCAAACCAAAGTACATAATTTCTTTCATACCAGACATTTCAAACATCGATTAATTAAAAAACAGCACATCATTTATTTTTACCTGTTCATGGTTCACTTTAATGATGCAGAAAATCCACAACATAAGTGGTTATTTTCTCTCTTAAACATCGACCTCCCTTTTTCTCCCTTTTTCACCATTTTAAAGTTTATAAAAAGAAAAGAAAAAAAAGAAAAATGCAGGTCATCACGTTACCAGAGAAGCTGCAACGTGCAAACATTTCTCCTTCGTCCTTTCTCCCGTATAAAAAGGAAATAACGACAGGATGTAAACCTGCTGTGTTTAACACGTCCTCTAGGTTGGCAATAAATAAACCGAACGCCGCTGAGAAAGTGAAGGACGATGCGCCTCGCTCTTAGGGTTCGAGTCACAGCACTGTTTTTAAGTGAAAAAAGCCCCAGGCTGTGACGCACAGCGCTTATTTTCAGCACCAGTGTTCACCACTCAGTGTCACTTAATGTTTCCAAACACCTGGAGGGGAGCAGCGCGGAGGGAACCCGGGACGTTTATAGTGCAGGGTACGGACGCCCGGCAAAAAGCCACGGACAGATGAGAAACGTCGAGGAAACGCTTTCCAACATTTCTTGGAGCAAAAAGGTCAAGACAGGGGACATTAAAGGCCTAATAAATATCAGCTCTGAAAAAAAGCTCGGAACAGCACGGGAGGCACCTCAACATCTGATGAATTCAGAAAGCTCCGCCTCTTACACCATCATTCAGCTGTTCTAGCTTGAGTGTCAACGAGGTTAGCATTCTTGATCTGAGGACAAGCACTTACTTGTAGCAGACATATAGCAAAAAAAACTAGGACTTCCAAAAAATATATTATGCAAGATACTTGACAGATCTTAATGAAGTGCATGATTGATCTCCTGGACTGTTCCGTCCTAAGATTTGAAGGCGAGCCACTACCTCTTGCTCTGGATTCTACCTCACTCATGAATCACTTTGGATGAAAGCATCAACCAAATACATAAAAAAAGACTCTGGAGTATTTACGCAGATCTCCGTGCCTCTTTACACCCTAATAAAACCTGTTTAATATTGAGTTACATTGTAATGTAACTAGGTTTGTATAATTTAATATCACTGCATTTCACTCTGCAAACCAATTCTGTTTTATTCCTTCTCAATTTGTTGCATCATAAGTCTCAAAGAAACAAGTCATGGTATGGTTTGTACCATCATGACGACTTATATAGACAAGGCTATAATGTTTGCGAGTACCAGAACTTGCTGGGACAGCATGGCATAAAGGGGACATGATTTAGGGGACATGTTTTTAGAAAATATGGATGCACTTAGTAAAAGCACACCAAACACTGAGGCAACAGTCAGGGCAGTTATTAGTAATGGAAGTAGCACTTACTGAGGCATCACCTGCATTACTGCATATGACTTTTGACTTCTTATAAACTGATTATAATGCATAATGCATAATTATAATACTAACTTCATTTCTATAACCCTTGCAAACTTGGTGTTCTCCACATCCCCAGATTCCCCAGTATCCCCAATGCGCCCTGCATCTCCAGTGTTTCCAGCATCTCCACTATCTCAAGAATCCCTAATGTCCCCAGAATCCCCAGTTCCACCAAGGCTTCTTGCATTCCCAGTGTTCCAAGCGTCCCCAATGTCCCCAACATTCTCAGTGTTCGCAGCATCTGCAAAATCCCCAGTGTGCCCAGTGTCCCAGCATCACCAATGCTCCTAGCATCACCAGTGTTTCAGGCTTATGGGTTGTGTTCCCAGTCTTGCCAGCAGCTATCATGTCCCCAGCATCCCTAGCACTACAAGTTCCTCCACGATTCCCACTGCCCTTAAAACATTCCCATCATCCCCAGTATTCCCAGTTTCCCTACTATTCACAACCTCAACAGGGTGCCCAGTTTCCCCAGCATCCCTTGTGTCACCAATTCCCCAGCACCACCAATATCCACTATTATCCTCACCAACATCCTGTGTCTCCAGCAAACCCCAGCGTCCGTACCATCCACAGGGCTTTCAAACAAAAGTCTGCACACACTTTTGACGCTCTGCAAAAACTTTTTTCAGGTTTTGAGGTGTTAAAGCATCCTTTCTACAGTCTTGATCTCGCTCCATCAGACTTTCACCTGCTTGTTTCCCCTGAAAGCAGCTCTACGAAGGAGGAAGATTCACTTCTGATGAAGAAATGAACTCAGCGGTGCATTCGTGGCTCACAGCTCAGCGTAAAACATTTTTCAATAAAGGAATAGTATCAAAAAGCAAAGAAATTATGTCGAAAAATGATGCATTTGTCCTTTCTAAAAGTTAATTAAAAGTTTTTTGACTCACCCGTGTAGATATTGCATCAATGGTTACATGACCCATGGAGGGATTTCAAAGACCAACCCGTTTAATGTCATAATATTAGTTTTTGTGTTGAAGGGAACAAATATATAAATGAAATGAAATTTTAAATACACAAGTATCAGAACACAAGTAAAGCAACCAGAAATGAGGATAAGTAAGATTGCTGTTTTAATGACGGCTTATTTGCTCCTTTTGCTGATTTCAGCACTGGACAGCACCACTGACAGCTCACTCAGGCTGAGAACATGGTGCAGGAGACACTACACTACATTACACTACACTGTATTACACATACACACACACTTACACACACACACACTGGCGGAGAGACATCTAGTAAAACATTAAAGTGCAGTGTTTTCCTCACATTAAACCTACAAATCCATGTATTTCCTGGTGACAAGAAAACAACAATGAAACTGTTTCTTGAATGTCAGAACTCTGAATACACCAGTAACGTAGACTTGACTTTACATCTCGCACAAAAAATTTAGGAGACCTCTCCGACTCCGACTCTGTGAAACCACGATTTAGCTTGCAAAGCCAACCCAAGGTGAACTGCAGAGGACTGACGTTAATTAATGCCTTTTTACCCCACAAGAGAAATTTGGCAGCGGGAACAAAGCGGCTTTCTAAGAATAATGTATAGCGGGTTTATTTTGACTCCGGGCTGTTGCTAAGAAACGCTGCGAGTGCGTTTCTCTAGTCCATCGAATGTTTGTTCGGGCATGACAAGAAAAAAAGGTGGGGGGGGGGGGGGGAGCTTTTGAGCTTTTGTGCGTGAACGGCTGGCGGTTGATCGCTGACAGCATGTTCAGCAGATTCTCGTTCGTCTTAGCCGATTTCTGCACGCAGGGAAAATAAATACATGCTTTGGTACGTCTATTGGCGAACAATCTAATCGCTGGCGAAAGCGCTCGCGCAGCAGAACGGGACGAGAGGAGTAGGGTAATAAAGCATTAAGCTGCATTGTTTTAATGGAGGCTCGTTTGCTGCTGATCACTTCTTTTAAAACCTGGGGTTGATCATGAGGAACATGATGAGAAACACAAAGACGGAGATAAAAGTCTGCTTTATTTTTGCTTTGTAAATAAAGCCTTAAAAATCATCTTTTTGTTGCTGTTGTTGGCCATAATGTCTGTAAGATTCTGACTCTACAGGTACAGTACCGGTGTTTGCACGACATGGGAGTATGCAAATCGAGCATTATGACATCACAACACCTCTTTATTTATTTATTGTTTATGAAAAAACATAGACAGACTGGTCTAATGGAGTGGAGCTCCTGTTACACCACACATGGCATTTACATAAGTTTTATTCCTCTTGGCAAAGTTATTTATAGTTGCATTTAATGTTGTGGATCATCCCAGAAATAAGTTCTTGTTCTCATGTACGACAACAAAAGTCATCTTACCAACACCAGCTTCTCTCTCTCTCTCTCTCTATGTTAATCATGTCAGTAAGTTGCTGTGTTAAGTTGGCACTAATGTCCTGAAGACTTTCCTAAAATGAAAACCCGACATGCACTGACACTGGAGACTCCTTCTGTAAATGCAGAATATATACATCTCCTGCACAGCATCGATGATCCTATAGATTTATTTATTGTAAAATAATACAACATTACATTTACTTAGTGCCCTTTGTTGGGTTGGCACCAGAGGTGGGCAAAGTAAAAGTAGAGATTCCCTATTGCAAATATTAATTAAGTAAAAGTATAAATCCATTTACTGTACATGTGTACTTGAATAAAAGTACTCACCTTCAAATTTACTGAAGTATCAAAAGTACATGGCTTGTATTTGCTCACAGGAGCCTTTTTTATAGTAAAAACAAATTCTCTCTCTGCCTCTGTCTCTGTGCTTTCAGATTATGACCGTGCTGTTTTCGACACTATCTGCAACCAACCAACATCTTCTGATTTCAACCACCTGTAACGTTATCATGCTACGTCATGAAGGAAAGGCATAATAGTCATCAGGTGGTGAAATCCCTCCTTCAAATACTAAACACCACTCTGGTTATGTAACACAACACCATGCAGAACTGTAGTTAAGTAGGATTACATATTATTTCATCTTTCAGGAATTCCCTCCGGGATGAATAAAGTTTTATCTTATCTTATCTTGTCTTATATATTTTTAGAAGAATGTAGTGGAGTAAAAGGAAAAAAAATAAATTAATCTGTAATAAAAGGTACACAAGTGAAGTTGAGATATGAGAAACCTGTACTTAAGATCAGTACTGGAAGTAAACGTTTTACCACCAGTTAAAAGTTTGGACACACTTTCTAACTTTCCTGATTTTTATTTCTCTCTACACTGTAAAACAACACTGAAGGCGTTTATCCAAAATACACAATAATCTCCTTAAAACAGTTGATATTATGATGTATCTGCTACTTCTGCTCTGTAAATCCTTCATAACGGCTCTAATCTGAGGTGCTGTTTGAGGTTAATCTGTGATTTCTGAGGCTGGTGACTCTAAATGAACGTCTCCTCTGCAGCAGAGCTCAGTTTTGGTCTTGCTTTCCTGGGAAGGTCTTCACGAGAGACAGTTTCATCATGGAGCTTGATGGGTTTTACAAACGGACTTGACACGATACTGTTCCTGCAAGAACTGATCGAGAACAGCTGACCTTGATCTCTTAAAATAACAACTGATTATTGCTGTTGTTTTTACTTAATTACCAACTGCTGTATGTGTTATTGCATAGTTTTGAAAAAAAAAAAATCCAGTATTGTTCTGGAATGTAGAAAATAAATCCAAACTTGTGCTCAGATTTTTGACCGGTACTGCACTCAGTCACCTTCTACCTCAGGCTGCGTCTCTGACCCTGATGGATGGATGGATGGATGGTTCGGTCCATTTAATCTAACACACGTCTCTATTAGATTACTATTGAAATGATAATGTATAATTTCCGTAGAATCGCATTAAACTGAATGTATAATGTGAACTTTTTTTTTTTTTTGAAGTGACCAATCAGCAGGTCTCCGGTTCCTCCGGCGCGCGATATGATCTATGCGCTAATAAACCGATTGGCAATTTAGCATGTGGGTCAGCCCCGGAGTGCTGCAGCATCAGGATAATTAAACACCCTGCTTTCACAGCAAAACACACAGAAGAGCTGAAATGCAGGAATAACAGAGATGAACCAGAACAGCGTGCGGACTGAGAAGTGCCTCCGTGCTGATTTTAGTAATGCAATCCCACAATCCCACAATCCCACCCCCTGTCACCCTGCGCTCTCCCACCGGAGCGAGAGAGAGAGACCGAGAGACAGACAGAGAGAGAGAGACCGAGAGAGAGAGACCGAGAGAGAGAGACCGAGAGAGACAGAGAGAGAGACAGAGAGAGAGAGACCGAGAGAGAGAGAGACAGAGAGAGAGAGACAGAGAGAGAGACAGAGAGAGAGAGACAGAGAGAGAGAGACAGAGAGAGAGACAGAGAGAGAGAGAGACAGACAGAGA